>CM077654.1:9095947-9310947 GCA_039707465.1 Rhabdophis nuchalis
GACCCCCTCCTAACCATAGCGATGGGTTAGGAATCCGTTGGCGAGGTCAGTTTTCGAATCTGAATTCAAGCGGGCGTAACCCTAACCCTAATTTGGTTTTTCCCCCTATGGGATTTCCCCATGTATTTCACCCGGAAGCATAGAGGGGGGTGGGTTCGAAAAGTTGACCCCCTCCTAACCATAGCGATGGGTTAGGAATCCGTTGGCGAGGTCGGTTTTCGAATCTGAATTCAAGCGGGCGTAACCCTAACCCTAATTTGGTTTTTCCCCCTATGGGATTTCCCCATGTATTTCACCCGGAAGCATAGAGGGGGGTGGGTTCGAAAAGTTGACCCCCTCCTAACCATGCCGATGCCCTAGGAATCTGTTGGCGAGGTCAGTTTTCGAATCTGAATTCAAGCGGGCGTAACCCTAACCCTAATTTGGTTTTTCCCCCTATGGGATTTCCCCATGTATTTCACCCGGAAGCATAGAGAGGGGTGGGTTCGAAAAGTTGACCCTTTCCTAACCATAGCGATGGGTTAGGAATCCGTTGGTGAGGTCGGTTTTCGAATCTGAATTCAAGCGGGCGTAACCCTAACCCTAATTTGGTTTTTCCCCCTATGGGATTTCCCCATGTATTTCACCCGGAAGCATAGAGGGGGGTGGGTTTGAAAAGTTGACCCCCTCCTAACCATAGCGATGGGTTAGGAATCCGTTGGCGAGGTCAGTTTTCGAATCTGAATTCAAGCGGGCGTAACCCTAACCCTAATTTGGTTTTTCCCCCTATGGGATTTCCCCATGTATTTCACCCGGAAGCATAGAGGGGGGTGGGTTCGAAAAGTCGACCCCCTCCTAACTATAGCGATGGGTTAGGAATCTGTTGGCGAGGTCGGTTTTCGAA
The DNA here is from genome assembly GCA_039707465.1 of Rhabdophis nuchalis. Classification (NCBI taxonomy): domain Eukaryota; kingdom Metazoa; phylum Chordata; class Lepidosauria; order Squamata; family Natricidae; genus Rhabdophis; species Rhabdophis nuchalis. The sequence goes on from CM077654.1 coordinate 9,096,831, forward strand.
TCTGAATTCAAGCGGGCGTAACCCTAACCCTAATTTGGTTTTTCCCCCTATGGGATTTCCCCATGTATTTCACCCGGAAGCATAGAGGGGGGTGGGTTCGAAAAGTTGACCCCTCCTAACCATAGCGATGGGTTAGGAATCCGTTGGCGAGGTCGGTTTTCGAATCTGAATTCAAGCGGGCCTAACCCTAACCCTAATTTGGTTTTTCCCCCTATGGGATTTCCCCATGTATTTCACCCGGAAGCATAGAGGGGGGTGGGTTCGAAAAGTCGACCCCCTCCTAACCATAGCGATGGGTTAGGAATCCGTTGGCGAGGTCGGTTTTCCAATCCGAATTCAAGCGGGCGTAACCCTAACCCTAATTTGGTTTTCCCCCCTATGGGATTTCCCAATGTATTTCACCCGGAAGCATAGAGGGGGGTGGGTTCGAAAAGTCGACCCCCTCCTAACCATAGCGATGGGCTAGGAATCCGTTGGCGAGGTCGATTTTCCAATCCGAATTCAAACGGGCGTAACCCTAACCCTAATTTGGTTTTTCCCCCTATGGGATTTCCCCATGTATTTCACCCGGAAGCATAGAGGGGGGTGGGTTCGAAAAGTCGACCCCCTCCTAACCATACGGATGGGCTAGGAATCCGTTGGCGAGGTCGGTTTTCCAATCCGAATTCAAGCGGGCGTAACCCTAACCATAATTTGGTTTTCCCCCCTATGGGATTTCCCCATGTATTTCACCCGGAAGCATAGAGAGGGGTGGGTTCGAAAAGTCGACCCCCTCCTAACCATAGCGATGGGCTAGGAATCCGTTGGCGAGGTCGATTTTCCAATCCGAATTCAAACGGGCGTAACCCTAACCCTAATTTGGTTTTTCCCCCTATGGGATTTCCCCATGTATTTCACCCGGAAGCATAGAGGGGGGTGGGTTCGAAAAGTCGACCCCCTCCTAACCATACCGATGGGCTAGGAATCCGTTGGCGAGGTCGGTTTTCCAATCCGAATTCAAGCGGGCGTAACCCTAACCCTAATTTGGTTTTCCCCCCTATGGGATTTCCCCATGTATTTCACCCGGAAGCATAGAGGGGGGTGGGTTCGAAAAGTCGACCCCCTCCTAACCATACCGATGGCCTAGGAATCTGTTGGCGAGGTCGGTTTTCGAATCTGAATTCAAGCGGGCGTAACCCTAACCCTAATTTGGTTTTTCCCCCTATGGCATTTCCCCATGTATTTCACCCGGAAGCATAGAGGGGGGTGGGTTCGAAAAGTTGACCCCCTCCTAACCATAGCGATGGGTTAGGAATCCGTTGGCGAGGTCGGTTTTCGAATCTGAATTCAAGCGGGCGTAACCCTAACCCTAATTTGGTTTTTCCCCCTATGGGATTTCCCCATGTATTTCACCCGGAAGCATAGAGGGGGGTGGGTTCGAAAAGTTGACCCCCTCCTAACCATAGCGATGGGTTAGGAATCCGTTGGCGAGGTCAGTTTTCGAATCTGAATTCAAGCGGGCGTAACCCTAACCCTAATTTGGTTTTTCCCCCTATGGGATTTCCCCATGTATTTCCCCCGGAAGCATAGAGGGGGGTGGGTTCGAAAAGTTGACCCCCTCCTAACCATAGCGATGGGTTAGGAATCCGTTGGCGAGGTCGGTTTTCCAATCCGAATTCAAGCGGGCGTAACCCTAACCCTAATTTGATTTTTCCCCCTATGGGATTTCCCCATGTATTTCACCCGGAAGCATAGAGGGGGGTAGGTTCGAAAAGTCGACCCACTCCTAACCACACCGATGGGCTAGGAATCCGTTGGCGAGGTCGGTTTTCCAATCCGAATTCAAGCGGGCGTAACCCTAACCCTAATTTGGTTTTCCCCCCTATGGGATTTCCCCATGTATTTCACCCGGAAGGATAGAGGGGGTGGGTTCGAAAAGTCGACCCCCTCCTAACCATACCGATGGGCTAGGAATCCGTTGGCGAGGTCAGTTTTCCAATCCGAATTCAAGCGGGCGTAACCCTAACCCTAATTTGGTTTTCCCCTTATGGGATTTCCCCATGTATTTCACCCGGAAGCATAGAGGGGGGTGGGTTCGAAAAGTCGACCCCCTCCTAACCATACCGATGGCCTAGGAATCCGTTGGCGAGGTCGGTTTTCGAATCCGAATTCAAGCGGGCGTAACCCTAACCCTAATTTGGTTTTTCCCCCTATGGGATTTCCCCATGTATTTCACCCGGAAGCATAGAGGGGGGTGGGTTCGAAAAGTCGACCCCCTCCTAACCATAGCGATGGGCTAGGAATCCGTTGGCGAGGTCGATTTTCCAATCCGAATTCAAACGGGCATAACCCTAACACTAATTTGGTTTTTCCCCCTATGGGATTTCCCCATGTATTTCACCCGGAAGCATAGAGGGGGGTGGGTTCGAAAAGTCGACCCCCTCCTAACCATACCGATGGGCTAGGAATCCGTTGGCGAGGTCGGTTTTCCAATCCGAATTCAAGCGGGCGTAACCCTAACCATAATTTGGTTTTCCCCCCTATGGGATTTCCCCATGTATTTCACCCGGAAGCATAGAGGGGGGTGGATTCGAAAAGTCGACCCCCTCCTAACCATACCGATGGGCTAGGAATCCGTTGGCGAGGTCGGTTTTCCAATCCAAATTCAAGCGGGCGTAACCCTAACCCTAATTTGGTTTTCCCCCCTTTTGGGATTTTCCCATGTATTTCACCCGGAAGCATAGAGGGGGGTGGGTTCGAAAAGTCGACCCCCTCCTAACCATACCGATGGCCTAGGAACCCGTTGGCGAGGTCGGTTTTCGAATCTGAATTCAAGCGGGCGTAACCCTAACCCTAATTTTGTTTTTCCCTCCTATGGGATTTCCCCATGTATTTCACCCGGAAGCATAGAGGGGGGTGGGTTTGAAAAGTTGACCCCCTCCTAACCATAGCGATGGGTTAGGAATCCGTTGGCGAGGTCAGTTTTCGAATCTGAATTCAAGCGGGCGTAACCCTAACCCTAATTTGGTTTTTCCCCCTATGGGATTTCCCCATGTATTTCACCCGGAAGCATAGAGGGGGGTGGGTTCGAAAAGTCGACCCCCTCCTAACTATAGCGATGGGTTAGGAATCTGTTGGCGAGGTCGGTTTTCGAATCTGAATTCAAGCGGGCGTAACCCTAACCCTAATTTGGTTTTTCCCCCTATGGGATTTCCCCATGTATTTCACCCGGAAGCATAGAGGGGGGTGGGTTCGAAAAGTTGACCCCTCCTAACCATAGCGATGGGTTAGGAATCCGTTGGCGAGGTCGGTTTTCGAATCTGAATTCAAGCGGGCCTAACCCTAACCCTAATTTGGTTTTTCCCCCTATGGGATTTCCCCATGTATTTCACCCGGAAGCATAGAGGGGGGTGGGTTCGAAAAGTCGACCCCCTCCTAACCATAGCGATGGGTTAGGAATCCGTTGGCGAGGTCGGTTTTCCAATCCGAATTCAAGCGGGCGTAACCCTAACCCTAATTTGGTTTTCCCCCCTATGGGATTTCCCCATGTATTTCACCCGGAAGCATAGAGGGGGGTGGGTTCGAAAAGTCGACCCCCTCCTAACCATAGCGATGGGCTAGGAATCCGTTGGCGAGGTCGGTTTTCCAATCCGAATTCAAGCGGGCGTAACCCTAACCATAATTTGGTTTTCCCCCCTATGGGATTTCCCCATGTATTTCACCCGGAAGCATAGAGAGGGGTGGGTTCGAAAAGTCGACCCCCTCCTAACCATAGCGATGGGCTAGGAATCCGTTGGCGAGGTCGATTTTCCAATCCGAATTCAAACGGGCGTAACCCTAACCCTAATTTGGTTTTTCCCCCTATGGGATTTCCCCATGTATTTCACCCGGAAGCATAGAGGGGGGTGGGTTCGAAAAGTCGACCCCCTCCTAACCATACCGATGGGCTAGGAATCCGTTGGCGAGGTCGGTTTTCCAATCCGAATTCAAGCGGGCGTAACCCTAACCCTAATTTGGTTTTCCCCCCTATGGGATTTCCCCATGTATTTCACCCGGAAGCATAGAGGGGGGTGGGTTCGAAAAGTCGACCCCCTCCTAACCATACCGATGGCCTAGGAATCTGTTGGCGAGGTCGGTTTTCGAATCTGAATTCAAGCGGGCGTAACCCTAACCCTAATTTGGTTTTTCCCCCTATGGGATTTCCCCATGTATTTCACCCGGAAGCATAGAGGGGGGTGGGTTCAAAAAGTTGACCCCCTCCTAACCATAGCGATGGGTTAGGAATCCGTTGGCGAGGTCGGTTTTCGAATCTGAATTCAAGCGGGCGTAACCCTAACCCTAATTTGGTTTTTCCCCCTATGGGATTTCCCCATGTATTTCACCCGGAAGCATAGAGAGGGGTGGGTTCGAAAAGTTGACCCCCTCCTAACCATAGCGATGGGTTAGGAATCCGTTGGCGAGGTCAGTTTTCGAATCTGAATTCAAGCGGGCGTAACCCTAACCCTAATTTGGTTTTTCCCCCTATGGCATTTCCCCATGTATTTCACCCGGAAGCATAGAGGGGGGTGGGTTCGAAAAGTTGACCCCCTCCTAACCATAGCGATGGGTTAGGAATCCGTTGGCGAGGTCGGTTTTCGAATCTGAATTCAAGCGGGCGTAACCCTAACCCTAATTTGGTTTTTCCCCCTATGGGATTTCCCCATGTATTTCACCCGGAAGCATAGAGGGGGGTGGGTTCGAAAAGTTGACCCCCTCCTAACCATAGCGATGGGTTAGGAATCCGTTGGCGAGGTCAGTTTTCGAATCTGAATTCAAGCGGGCGTAACCCTAACCCTAATTTGGTTTTTCCCCCTATGGGATTTCCCCATGTATTTCACCCGGAAGCATAGAGGGGGGTAGGTTCGAAAAGTCGACCCACTCCTAACCATACCGATGGGCTAGGAATCCGTTGGCGAGGTCGGTTTTCCAATCCGAATTCAAGCGGGCGTAACCCTAACCCTAATTTGGTTTTCCCCCCTATGGGATTTCCCCATGTATTTCACCCGGAAGGATAGAGGGGGTGGGTTCGAAAAGTCGACCCCCTCCTAACCATACCGATGGGCTAGGAATCCGTTGGCGAGGTCAGTTTTCCAATCCGAATTCAAGCGGGCGTAACCCTAACCCTAATTTGGTTTTCCCCTTATGGGATTTCCCCATGTATTTCACCCGGAAGCATAGAGGGGGGTGGGTTCGAAAAGTCGACCCCCTCCTAACCATACCGATGGCCTAGGAATCCGTTGGCGAGGTCGGTTTTCGAATCCGAATTCAAGCGGGCGTAACCCTAACCCTAATTTGGTTTTTCCCCCTATGGGATTTCCCCATGTATTTCACCCGGAAGCATAGAGGGGGGTGGGTTCGAAAAGTCGACCCCCTCCTAACCATAGCGATGGGCTAGGAATCCGTTGGCGAGGTCGATTTTCCAATCCGAATTCAAACGGGCATAACCCTAACACTAATTTGGTTTTTCCCCCTATGGGATTTCCCCATGTATTTCACCCGGAAGCATAGAGGGGGGTGGGTTCGAAAAGTCGACCCCCTCCTAACCATACCGATGGGCTAGGAATCCGTTGGCGAGGTCGGTTTTCCAATCCGAATTCAAGCGGGCGTAACCCTAACCATAATTTGGTTTTCCCCCCTATGGGATTTCCCCATGTATTTCACCCGGAAGCATAGAGGGGGGTGGATTCGAAAAGTCGACCCCCTCCTAACCATACCGATGGGCTAGGAATCCGTTGGCGAGGTCGGTTTTCCAATCCAAATTCAAGCGGGCGTAACCCTAACCCTAATTTGGTTTTCCCCCCTTTTGGGATTTTCCCATGTATTTCACCCGGAAGCATAGAGGGGGGTGGGTTCGAAAAGTCGACCCCCTCCTAACCATACCGATGGCCTAGGAACCCGTTGGCGAGGTCGGTTTTCGAATCTGAATTCAAGCGGGCGTAACCCTAACCCTAATTTTGTTTTTCCCTCCTATGGGATTTCCCCATGTATTTCACCCGGAAGCATAGAGGGGGGTGGGTTTGAAAAGTTGACCCCCTCCTAACCATAGCGATGGGTTAGGAATCCGTTGGCGAGGTCAGTTTTCGAATCTGAATTCAAGCGGGCGTAACCCTAACCCTAATTTGGTTTTTCCCCCTATGGGATTTCCCCATGTATTTCACCCGGAAGCATAGAGGGGGGTGGGTTCGAAAAGTCGACCCCCTCCTAACTATAGCGATGGGTTAGGAATCTGTTGGCGAGGTCGGTTTTCGAATCTGAATTCAAGCGGGCGTAACCCTAACCCTAATTTGGTTTTTCCCCCTATGGGATTTCCCCATGTATTTCACCCGGAAGCATAGAGGGGGGTGGGTTCGAAAAGTTGACCCCTCCTAACCATAGCGATGGGTTAGGAATCCGTTGGCGAGGTCGGTTTTCGAATCTGAATTCAAGCGGGCCTAACCCTAACCCTAATTTGGTTTTTCCCCCTATGGGATTTCCCCATGTATTTCACCCGGAAGCATAGAGGGGGGTGGGTTCGAAAAGTCGACCCCCTCCTAACCATAGCGATGGGTTAGGAATCCGTTGGCGAGGTCGGTTTTCCAATCCGAATTCAAGCGGGCGTAACCCTAACCCTAATTTGGTTTTCCCCCCTATGGGATTTCCCCATGTATTTCACCCGGAAGCATAGAGGGGGGTGGGTTCGAAAAGTCGACCCCCTCCTAACCATAGCGATGGGCTAGGAATCCGTTGGCGAGGTCGGTTTTCCAATCCGAATTCAAGCGGGCGTAACCCTAACCATAATTTGGTTTTCCCCCCTATGGGATTTCCCCATGTATTTCACCCGGAAGCATAGAGAGGGGTGGGTTCGAAAAGTCGACCCCCTCCTAACCATAGCGATGGGCTAGGAATCCGTTGGCGAGGTCGATTTTCCAATCCGAATTCAAACGGGCGTAACCCTAACCCTAATTTGGTTTTTCCCCCTATGGGATTTCCCCATGTATTTCACCCGGAAGCATAGAGGGGGGTGGGTTCGAAAAGTCGACCCCCTCCTAACCATACCGATGGGCTAGGAATCCGTTGGCGAGGTCGGTTTTCCAATCCGAATTCAAGCGGGCGTAACCCTAACCCTAATTTGGTTTTCCCCCCTATGGGATTTCCCCATGTATTTCACCCGGAAGCATAGAGGGGGGTGGGTTCGAAAAGTCGACCCCCTCCTAACCATACCGATGGCCTAGGAATCTGTTGGCGAGGTCGGTTTTCGAATCTGAATTCAAGCGGGCGTAACCCTAACCCTAATTTGGTTTTCCCCCCTATGGGATTTCCCCATGTATTTCACCCGGAAGCATAGAGGGGGGTGGGTTCAAAAAGTTGACCCCCTCCTAACCATAGCGATGGGTTAGGAATCCGTTGGCGAGGTCGGTTTTCGAATCTGAATTCAAGCGGGCGTAACCCTAACCCTAATTTGGTTTTTCCCCCTATGGGATTTCCCCATGTATTTCACCCGGAAGCATAGAGAGGGGTGGGTTCGAAAAGTTGACCCCCTCCTAACCATAGCGATGGGTTAGGAATCCGTTGGCGAGGTCAGTTTTCGAATCTGAATTCAAGCGGGCGTAACCCTAACCCTAATTTGGTTTTTCCCCCTATGGCATTTCCCCATGTATTTCACCCGGAAGCATAGAGGGGGGTGGGTTCGAAAAGTTGACCCCCTCCTAACCATAGCGATGGGTTAGGAATCCGTTGGCGAGGTCGGTTTTCGAATCTGAATTCAAGCGGGCGTAACCCTAACCCTAATTTGGTTTTTCCCCCTATGGGATTTCCCCATGTATTTCACCCGGAAGCATAGAGGGGGGTGGGTTCGAAAAGTTGACCCCCTCCTAACCATAGCGATGGGTTAGGAATCCGTTGGCGAGGTCAGTTTTCGAATCTGAATTCAAGCGGGCGTAACCCTAACCCTAATTTGGTTTTTCCCCCTATGGGATTTCCCCATGTATTTCCCCCGGAAGCATAGAGGGGGGTGGGTTCGAAAAGTTGACCCCCTCCTAACCATAGCGATGGGTTAGGAATCCGTTGGCGAGGTCGGTTTTCCAATCCAAATTCAAGCGGGCGTAACCCTAACCCTAATTTGGTTTTCCCCCCTTTTGGGATTTCCCCATGTATTTCACCCGGAAGCATAGAGGGGGGTGGGTTCGAAAAGTCGACCCCCTCCTAACCATACCGATGGCCTAGGAACCCGTTGGCGAGGTCGGTTTTCGAATCTAAATTCAAGCGGGCGTAACCCTAACCCTAATTTTGTTTTTCCCTCCTATGGGATTTCCCCATGTATTTCACCCGGAAGCATAGAGGGGGGTGGGTTCGAAAAGTCAACCCCCTCCTAACCATAGCGATGGGCTAGGAATCCGTTTGCGAGGTCGATTTTCCAATCCGAATTCAAACGGGCGTAACCCTAACCCTAATTTGGTTTTTCCCCCTATGGGATTTCCCCATGTATTTCACCCGGAAGCATAGAGGGGGATGGGTTCGAAAAGTCGACCCCCTCCTAACCATACCGATGGGCTAGGAATCTGTTGGCGAGGTCGGTTTTCCAATCCGAATTCAAGCGGGCGTAACCCTAACCCTAATTTGGTTTTCCCCCCTATGGGATTTCCCCATGTATTTCACCCGGAAGGATAGAGGGGGGTGGGTTCGAAAAGTCGACCCCCTCCTAACCATACCGATGGGCTAGGAATCCGTTGGCGAGGTCGGTTTTCCAATCCGAATTCAAGCGGGCGTAACCCTAACCCTAATTTGGTTTCCCCCCCTATGGGATTTCCCCATGTATTTCACCCGGAAGCATAGAGGGGGGTGGGTTCAAAAAGTCGACCCCCTCCTAACCATACCGATGGCCTAGGAATCTGTTGGCGAGGTCGGTTTTCGAATCTGAATTCAAGCGGGCGTAACCCTAACCCTAATTTGGTTTTTCCCCCTATGGGATTTCCCCATGTATTTCACCCGGAAGCATAGAGGGGGGTGGGTTCAAAAAGTTGACCCCCTCCTAACCATAGCGATGGGTTAGGAATCCGTTGGCGAGGTCGGTTTTCGAATCTGAATTCAAGCGGGCGTAACCCTAACCCTAATTTGGTTTTTCCCCCTATGGGATTTCCCCATGTATTTCACCCGGAAGCATAGAGGGGGGTGGGTTCGAAAAGTTGACCCCCTCCTAACCATAGCGATGGGTTAGGAATCCGTTGGCGAGGTCAGTTTTCGAATCTGAATTCAAGCGGGCGTAACCCTAACCCTAATTTGGTTTTTCCCCCTATGGGATTTCCCCATGTATTTCACCCGGAAGCATAGAGGGGGGTGGGTTCGAAAAGTTGACCCCCTCCTAACCATAGCGATGGGTTAGGAATCCGTTGGCGAGGTCGGTTTTCGAATCTGAATTCAAGCGGGCGTAACCCTAACCCTAATTTGGTTTTTCCCCCTATGGGATTTCCCCATGTATTTCACCCGGAAGCATAGAGGGGGGTGGGTTCGAAAAGTTGACCCCCTCCTAACCATAGCGATGGGTTAGGAATCCGTTGGCGAGGTCAGTTTTCGAATCTGAATTCAAGCGGGCGTAACCCTAACCCTAATTTGGTTTTTCCCCCTATGGGATTTCCCCATGTATTTCCCCCGGAAGCATAGAGGGGGGTGGGTTCGAAAAGTTGACCCCCTCCTAACCATAGCGATGGGTTAGGAATCCGTTGGCGAGGTCGGTTTTCCAATCCGAATTCAAGCGGGCGTAACCCTAACCCTAATTTGATTTTTCCCCCTATGGGATTTCCCCATGTATTTCACCCGGAAGCATAGAGGGGGGTAGGTTCGAAAAGTCGACCCACTCCTAACCATACCGATGGGCTAGGAATCCGTTGGCGAGGTCGGTTTTCCAATCCGAATTCAAGCGGGCGTAACCCTAACCCTAATTTGGTTTTCCCCCCTATGGGATTTCCCCATGTATTTCACCCGGAAGGATAGAGGGGGGTGGGTTCGAAAAGTCGACCCCCTCCTAACCATACCGATGGACTAGGAATCCGTTGGCGAGGTCAGTTTTCCAATCCGAATTCAAGCGGGCGTAACCCTAACCCTAATTTGGTTTTCCCCTTATGGGATTTCCCCATGTATTTCACCCGGAAGCATAGAGGGGGGTGGGTTCGAAAAGTCGACCCCCTCCTAACCATACGGATGGCCTAGGAATCCGTTGGCGAGGTCGGTTTTCGAATCCGAATTCAAGCGGGCGTAACCCTAACCCTAATTTGGTTTTTCCCCCTATGGGATTTCCCCATGTATTTCACCCAGAAGCATAGAGGGGGGTGGGTTCGAAAAGTCGACCCCCTCCTAACCATACCAATGCCCTAGGAATCTGTTGGCGAGATCGGTTTTCGAATCTGAATTCAAGCGGGCGTAACCCTAACCCTAATTTGGTTTTTCCCCCTATGGGATTTCCCCATGTATTTCACCCGGAAGCATAGAGGGGGGTGGGTTCGAAAAGTCGACCCCCTCCTAACCATAGCGATGGGTTAGGAATCTGTTGGCGAGGTCGGTTTTCGAATCTTAATTCAAGCGGGCGTAACCCTAACCCTAATTTGGTTTTTCCCCCTATGGAATTTCCCCATGTATTTCACCCGGAAGCATACAGGGAGGTGGGTTCGAAAAGTCGACCCCCTCCTAACCATACCGATGGGCTAGGAATCCGTTGGCGAGGTCGGTTTTCGAATCTGAATTCCAGCGGGTGTAACCCTAACCCTAATTTGGTTTTTCCCCCTATGGGATTTCCCCATGTATTTCACCCGGAAGCATAGAGGGGGGTGGGTTCGAAAAGTTGCCTCCCTCCTAACCATAGCGATGGGTTAGGAATCCGTTGGCGAGGTCGGTTTTCCAATCCGAATTCAAGCGGGCGTAACCCTAACCCTAATTTGGTTTTCCCCCCTATGGGATTTCCCCATGTATTTCACCCGGAAGCATAGAGGGGGGTGGGTTCGAAAAGTCGACCCCCTCCTAACCATACCGATGGGCTAGGAATCCGTTGGCGAGGTCGGTTTTCCAATCCGAATTCAAGCGGGCGTAACCCTAACCATAATTTGGTTTTCCCCCCTATGGGATTTCCCCATGTATTTCACCCGGAAGCATAGAGGGGGGTGGGTTCGAAAAGTCGACCCCCTCCTAACCATACCGATGGCCTAGGAACCCGTTGGCGAGGTCGGTTTTCGAATCTGAATTCAAGCGGGCGTAACCCTAACCCTAATTTTGTTTTTCCCTCCTATGGGATTTCCCCATGTATTTCACCCGGAAGCATAGAGGGGGGTGGGTTCGAAAAGTCGACCCCCTCCTAACCATACCGATGGGCTAGGAATCCGTTGGCGAGGTCGGTTTTCCAATCCGAATTCAAGCGGGCGTAACCCTAACCCTAATTTGGTTTCCCCCCCTATGGGATTTCCCCATGTATTTCACCCGGAAGCATAGAGGGGGGTGGGTTCAAAAAGTCGACCCCCTCCTAACCATACCGATGGCCTAGGAATCTGTTGGCGAGGTCGGTTTTCGAATCTGAATTCAAGCGGGCGTAACCCTAACCCTAATTTGGTTTTTCCCCCTATGGGATTTCCCCATGTATTTCACCCGGAAGCATAGAGGGGGGTGGGTTCAAAAAGTTGACCCCCTCCTAACCATAGCGATGGGTTAGAAATCCGTTGGCGAGGTCGGTTTTCGAATCTGAATTCAAGCGGGCGTAACCCTAACCCTAATTTGGTTTTTCCCCCTATGGGATTTCCCCATGTATTTCACCCGGAAGCATAGAGGGGGGTGGGTTCGAAAAGTTGACCCCCTCCTAACCATAGCGATGGGTTAGGAATCCGTTGGCGAGGTCAGTTTTCGAATCTGAATTCAAGCGGGCGTAACCCTAACCCTAATTTGGTTTTTCCCCCTATGGGATTTCCCCATGTATTTCACCCGGAAGCATAGAGGGGGGTGGGTTCGAAAAGTTGACCCCCTCCTAACCATAGCGATGGGTTAGGAATCCGTTGGCGAGGTCGGTTTTCGAATCTGAATTCAAGCGGGCGTAACCCTAACCCTAATTTGGTTTTTCCCCCTATGGGATTTCCCCATGTATTTCACCCGGAAGCATAGAGGGGGGTGGGTTCGAAAAGTTGACCCCCTCCTAACCATAGCGATGGGTTAGGAATCCGTTGGCGAGGTCAGTTTTCGAATCTGAATTCAAGCGGGCGTAACCCTAACCCTAATTTGGTTTTTCCCCCTATGGGATTTCCCCATGTATTTCCCCCGGAAGCATAGAGGGGGGTGGGTTCGAAAAGTTGACCCCCTCCTAACCATAGCGATGGGTTAGGAATCCGTTGGCGAGGTCGGTTTTCCAATCCGAATTCAAGCGGGCGTAACCCTAACCCTAATTTGATTTTTCCCCCTATGGGATTTCCCCATGTATTTCACCCGGAAGCATAGAGGGGGGTAGGTTCGAAAAGTCGACCCACTCCTAACCATACCGATGGGCTAGGAATCCGTTGGCGAGGTCGGTTTTCCAATCCGAATTCAAGCGGGCGTAACCCTAACCCTAATTTGGTTTTCCCCCCTATGGGATTTCCCCATGTATTTCACCCGGAAGGATAGAGGGGGGTGGGTTCGAAAAGTCGACCCCCTCCTAACCATACCGATGGACTAGGAATCCGTTGGTGAGGTCGGTTTTCCAATCCGAATTCAAGCGGGCGTAACCCTAACCCTAATTTGGTTTTTCCCCCTATGGGATTTCCCCATGTATTTCACCCAGAAGCATAGAGGGGGGTGGGTTCGAAAAGTCGACCCCCTCCTAACCATACCAATGCCCTAGGAATCTGTTGGCGAGATCGGTTTTCGAATCTGAATTCAAGCGGGCGTAACCCTAACCCTAATTTGGTTTTTCCCCCTATGGGATTTCCCCATGTATTTCACCCGGAAGCATAGAGGGGGGTGGGTTCGAAAAGTCGACCCCCTCCTAACCATAGCGATGGGTTAGGAATCTGTTGGCGAGGTCGGTTTTCGAATCTTAATTCAAGCGGGCGTAACCCTAACCCTAATTTGGTTTTTCCCCCTATGGGATTTCCCCATGTATTTCACCCGGAAGCATACAGGGAGGTGGGTTCGAAAAGTCGACCCCCTCCTAACCATACCGATGGGCTAGGAATCCGTTGGCGAGGTCGGTTTTCGAATCTGAATTCCAGCGGGCGTAACCCTAACCCTAATTTGGTTTTTCCCCCTATGGGATTTCCCCATGTATTTCACCCGGAAGCATAGAGGGGGGTGGGTTCGAAAAGTTGACCCCCTCCTAACCATAGCGATGGGTTAGGAATCCGTTGGCGAGGTCGGTTTTCCAATCCGAATTCAAGCGGGCGTAACCCTAACCCTAATTTGGTTTTCCCCCCTATGGGATTTCCCCATGTATTTCACCCGGAAGCATAGAGGGGGGTGGGTTCGAAAAGTCGACCCCCTCCTAACCATACCGATGGGCTAGGAATCCGTTGGCGAGGTCGGTTTTCCAATCCGAATTCAAGCGGGCGTAACCCTAACCATAATTTGGTTTTCCCCCCTATGGGATTTCCCCATGTATTTCACCCGGAAGCATAGAGGGGGGTGGGTTCGAAAAGTCGACCCCCTCCTAACCATACCGATGGGCTAGGAATCCGTTGGCGAGGTCGGTTTTCCAATCCAAATTCAAGCGGGCGTAACCCTAACCCTAATTTGGTTTTCCCCCCTATGGGATTTCCCCATGTATTTCACCCGGAGGCATAGAGGGGGGTGGGTTCGAAAAGTCGACCCCCTCCTAACCATACCGATGGCCTAGGAACCCGTTGGCGAGGTCGGTTTTCGAATCTGAATTCAAGCGGGCGTAACCCTAACCCTAATTTGGTTTTTCCCTCCTATGGGATTTCCCCATGTATTTCACCCGGAAGCATAGAGGGGGGTGGGTTCGAAAAGTCGACCCCCTCCTAACCATAGCGATGGGCTAGGAATCCGTTGGCGAGGTCGATTTTCCAATCCGAATTCAAACGGGCGTAACCCTAACCCTAATTTGGTTTTTCCCCCTATGGGATTTCCCCATGTATTTCACCCGGAAGCATAGAGGGGGATGGGTTCGAAAAGTCGACCCCCTCCTAACCATACCGATGGGCTAGGAATCCGTTGGCGAGGTCGGTTTTCCAATCCGAATTCAAGCGGGCGTAACCCTAACCCTAATTTGGTTTTCCCCCCTATGGGATTTCCACATGTATTTCACCGGAAGGATAGAGGGGGGTGGGTTCGAAAAGTCGACCCCCTCCTAACCATACCGATGGGCTAGGAATCCGTTGGCGAGGTCGGTTTTCCAATCCGAATTCAAGCGGGCGTAACCCTAACCCTAATTTGGTTTTCCCCCCTATGGGATTTCCCCATGTATTTCACCCGGAAGCATAGAGGGGGGTGGGTTCGAAAAGTTGACCCCCTCCTAACCATACCGATGGCCTAGGAATCTGTTGGCGAGGTCGGTTTTCGAATCTGAATTCAAGCGGGCGTAACCCTAACCCTAATTTGGTTTTTCCCCCTATGGGATTTCCCCATGTATTTCACCCAGAAGCATAGAGGGGGGTGGGTTCAAAAAGTCGAACCCCTCCTAACCATACCGATGCCCTAGGAATCTGTTGGCGAGGTCAGTTTTCGAATCTGAATTCAAGCGGGCGTAACCCTAACCCTAATTTGGTTTTTCCCCCTATGGGATTTCCCCATGTATTTCACCCGGAAGCATAGAGGGGGGTGGGTTCGAAAAGTTGACCCCCTCCTAACCATAGCGATGGGTTAGGAATCCGTTGGCGAGGTCGGTTTTCGAATCTGAATTCAAGCGGGCGTAACCCTAACCCTAATTTGATTTTTCCCCCTATGGGATTTCCCCATGTATTTCACCCGGAAGCATAGAGGGGGGTGGGTTCGAAAAGTTGACCCCCTCCTAACCATAGCGATGGGTTAGGAATCCGTTGGCGAGGTCAGTTTTCGAATCTGAATTCAAGCGGGCGTAACCCTAACCCTAATTTGGTTTTTCCCCCTATGGGATTTCCCCATGTATTTCACCCGGAAGCATAGAGGGGGGTGGGTTCGAAAAGTTGACCCCCTCCTAACCATAGCGATGGGTTAGGAATCCGTTGGCGAGGTCGGTTTTCGAATCTGAATTCAAGCGGGCGTAACCCTAACCCTAATTTGATTTTTCCCCCTATGGGATTTCCCCATGTATTTCACCCGGAAGCATAGAGGGGGGTGGGTTCGAAAAGTTGACCCCCTCCTAACCATAGCGATGGGTTAGGAATCCGTTGGCGAGGTCAGTTTTCGAATCTGAATTCAAGCGGGCGTAACCCTAACCCTAATTTGGTTTTTCCGCCTATGGGATTTCCCCATGTATTTCCCCCGGAAGCATAGAGGGGGGTGGGTTCGAAAAGTCGACCCCCTCCTAACCATACCGATGGCCTAGGAACCCGTTGGCGAGGTCGGTTTTCGAATCTGAATTCAAGCGGGCGTAACCCTAACCCTAATTTGGTTTTTCCCTCCTATGGGATTTCCCCATGTATTTCACCCGGAAGCATAGAGGGGGGTGGGTTCGAAAAGTCGACCCCCTCCTAACCATAGCGATGGGCTAGGAATCCGTTGGCGAGGTCGATTTTCCAATCCGAATTCAAACGGGCGTAACCCTAACCCTAATTTGGTTTTCCCCCCTATGGGATTTCCCCATGTATTTCACCCGGAAGCATAGAGGGGGGTGGGTTCGAAAAGTTGACCCCCTCCTAACCATACCGATGGCCTAGGAATCTGTTGGCGAGGTCGGTTTTCGAATCTGAATTCAAGCGGGCGTAACCCTAACCCTAATTTGGTTTTTCCCCCTATGGGATTTCCCCATGTATTTCACCCAGAAGCATAGAGGGGGGTGGGTTCAAAAAGTCGAACCCCTCCTAACCATACCGATGCCCTAGGAATCTGTTGGCGAGGTCAGTTTTCGAATCTGAATTCAAGCGGGCGTAACCCTAACCCTAATTTGGTTTTTCCCCCTATGGGATTTCCCCATGTATTTCACCCGGAAGCATAGAGGGGGGTGGGTTCGAAAAGTTGACCCCCTCCTAACCATAGCGATGGGTTAGGAATCCGTTGGCGAGGTCGGTTTTCGAATCTGAATTCAAGCGGGCGTAACCCTAACCCTAATTTGATTTTTCCCCCTATGGGATTTCCCCATGTATTTCACCCGGAAGCATAGAGGGGGGTGGGTTCGAAAAGTTGACCCGCTCCTAACCATAGCGATGGGTTAGGAATCCGTTGGCGAGGTCAGTTTTCGAATCTGAATTCAAGCGGGCGTAACCCTAACCCTAATTTGGTTTTTCCGCCTATGGGATTTCCCCATGTATTTCCCCCGGAAGCATAGAGGGGGGTGGGTTCGAAAAGTCGACCCCCTCCTAACCATACCGATGGCCTAGGAACCCGTTGGCGAGGTCGGTTTTCGAATCTGAATTCAAGCGGGCGTAACCCTAACCCTAATTTGGTTTTTCCCTCCTATGGGATTTCCCCATGTATTTCACCCGGAAGCATAGAGGGGGGTGGGTTCGAAAAGTCGACCCCCTCCTAACCATAGCGATGGGCTAGGAATCCGTTGGCGAGGTCGATTTTCCAATCCGAATTCAAACGGGCGTAACCCTAACCTTAATTTGGTTTTTCCCCCTATGGGATTTCCCCATGTATTTCACCCGGAAGCATAGAGGGGGATGGGTTCGAAAAGTTGACCCCCTCCTAACTATAGCGATGGATTAGGAATCCGTTGGCGAGGTCGGTTTTCGAATCTGAATTCAAGCGGGCCTAACCCTAACCCTAATTTGGTTTTTCCCCCTATGGGATTTCCCCATGTATTTCACCCGGAAGCATAGAGGGGGGTGGGTTCGAAAAGTCGACCCCCTCCTAACCATAGCGATGGGTTAGGAATCCGTTGGCGAGGTCGGTTTTCCAATCCGAATTCAAGCGGGCGTAACCCTAACCCTAATTTGGTTTTTCCCCCTATGGGATTTCCCCATGTATTTCACCCGGAAGCATAGAGGGGGGTGGGTTCGAAAAGTTGACCCCCTCCTAACCATAGCGATGGGTTAGGAATCCGTTGGCGAGGTCAGTTTTCGAATCTGAATTCAAGCGGGCGTAACCCTAACCCTAATTTGGTTTTCCCCCCTATGGCATTTCCCCATGTATTTCACCCGGAAGCATAGAGGGGGGTGGGTTCGAAAAGTCGAACCCCTCCTAACCATACCGATGCCCTATGAATCTGTTGGCGAGGTCAGTTTTCGAATCTGAATTCAAGCGGGCGTAACCCTAACCCTAATTTGGTTTTTCCCCCTATGGGATTTCCCCATGTATTTCACCCGGAAGCATAGAGGGGGGTGGGTTCGAAAAGTCGACCCCCTCCTAACCATACCGATGGCCTAGGAATCTGTTGGCGAGGTCGGTTTTCGAATCTGAATTCAAGCGGGCGTAACCCTAACCCTAATTTGGTTTTTCCCCCTATGGGATTTCCCCATGTATTTCACCCGGAAGCATAGAGGGGGGTGGGTTCGAAAAGTCGACCCCCTCCTAACCATAGCGATGGGCTAGGAATCCGTTGGCGAGGTCGATTTTCCAATCCGAATTCAAACGGGCGTAACCCTAACCCTAATTTGGTTTTTCCCCCTATGGGATTTCCCCATGTATTTCACCCGGAAGCATAGAGGGGGGTGGGTTCGAAAAGTTGACCCCCTCCTAACTATAGCGATGGGTTAGGAATCTGTTGGCGAGGTCGGTTTTCGAATCTGAATTCAAGCGGGCGTAACCCTAACCCTAATTTGGTTTTTCCCCCTATGGGATTTCCCCATGTATTTCACCCGGAAGCATAGAGGGGGGTGGGTTCGAAAAGTCGACCCCCTCCTAACCATACCGATGGCCTAGGAATCCGTTGGCGAGGTCAGTTTTCGAATCTGAATTCAAGCGGGCGTAACCCTAACCCTAATTTTGTTTTTCCCTCCTATGGGATTTCCCCATGTATTTCACCCGGAAGCATAGAGGGGGGTGGGTTTGAAAAGTTGACCCCCTCCTAACCATAGCGATTGGTTAGGAATCCGTTGGCGAGGTCAGTTTTCGAATCTGAATTCAAGCGGGCGTAACCCTAACCCTAATTTGGTTTTTCCCCCTATGGGATTTCCCCATGTATTTCACCCGGAAGCATAGAGGGGGGTGGGTTCGAAAAGTCGACCCCCTCCTAACTATAGCGATGGGTTAGGAATCTGTTGGCGAGGTCGGTTTTCGAATCTGAATTCAAGCGGGCGTAACCCTAACCCTAATTTGGTTTTTCCCCCTATGGGATTTCCCCATGTATTTCACCCGGAAGCATAGAGGGGGGTGGGTTCGAAAAGTCGACCCCCTCCTAACCATAGCGATGGGTTAGGAATCCGTTGGCGAGGTCGGTTTTCCAATCCGAATTCAAGCGGGCGTAACCCTAACCCTAATTTGGTTTTTCCCCCTATGGGATTTCCCCATGTATTTCACCCGGAAGCATAGAGGGGGGTGGGTTCGAAAAGTTGACCCCCTCCTAACCATAGCGATGGGTTAGGAATCCGTTGGCGAGGTCAGTTTTCGAATCTGAATTCAAGCGGGCGTAACCCTAACCCTAATTTGGTTTTCCCCCCTATGGCATTTCCCCATGTATTTCACCCGGAAGCATAGAGGGGGGTGGGTTCGAAAAGTCGAACCCCTCCTAACCATACCGATGCCCTATGAATCTGTTGGCGAGGTCAGTTTTCGAATCTGAATTCAAGCGGGCGTAACCCTAACCCTAATTTGGTTTTTCCCCCTATGGGATTTCCCCATGTATTTCACCCGGAAGCATAGAGGGGGGTGGGTTCGAAAAGTCGACCCCCTCCTAACCATACCGATGGCCTAGGAATCTGTTGGCGAGGTCGGTTTTCGAATCTGAATTCAAGCGGGCGTAACCCTAACCCTAATTTGGTTTTTCCCCCTATGGGATTTCCCCATGTATTTCACCCGGAAGCATAGAGGGGGGTGGGTTCGAAAAGTCGACCCCCTCCTAACCATAGCGATGGGCTAGGAATCCGTTGGCGAGGTCGATTTTCCAATCCGAATTCAAACGGGCGTAACCCTAACCCTAATTTGGTTTTTCCCCCTATGGGATTTCCCCATGTATTTCACCCGGAAGCATAGAGGGGGGTGGGTTCGAAAAGTTGACCCCCTCCTAACTATAGCGATGGGTTAGGAATCTGTTGGCGAGGTCGGTTTTCGAATCTGAATTCAAGCGGGCGTAACCCTAACCCTAATTTGGTTTTTCCCCCTATGGGATTTCCCCATGTATTTCACCCGGAAGCATAGAGGGGGGTGGGTTCGAAAAGTCGACCCCCTCCTAACCATACCGATGGCCTAGGAATCCGTTGGCGAGGTCAGTTTTCGAATCTGAATTCAAGCGGGCGTAACCCTAACCCTAATTTTGTTTTTCCCTCCTATGGGATTTCCCCATGTATTTCACCCGGAAGCATAGAGGGGGGTGGGTTTGAAAAGTTGACCCCCTCCTAACCATAGCGATTGGTTAGGAATCCGTTGGCGAGGTCAGTTTTCGAATCTGAATTCAAGCGGGCGTAACCCTAACCCTAATTTGGTTTTTCCCCCTATGGGATTTCCCCATGTATTTCACCCGGAAGCATAGAGGGGGGTGGGTTCGAAAAGTCGACCCCCTCCTAACTATAGCGATGGGTTAGGAATCTGTTGGCGAGGTCGGTTTTCGAATCTGAATTCAAGCGGGCGTAACCCTAACCCTAATTTGGTTTTTCCCCCTATGGGATTTCCCCATGTATTTCACCCAAAAGCATAGAGGGGGGTGGGTTCGAAAAGTTGACCCCTCCTAACCATAGCGATGGGTTAGGAATCCGTTGGCGAGGTCGGTTTTCGAATCTGAATTCAAGCGGGCCTAACCCTAACCCTAATTTGGTTTTTCCCCCTATGGGATTTCCCCATGTATTTCACCCGGAAGCATAGAGGGGGGTGGGTTCGAAAAGTCGACCCCCTCCTAACCATAGCGATGGGTTAGGAATCCGTTGGCGAGGTCGGTTTTCCAATCCGAATTCAAGCGGGCGTAACCCTAACCCTAATTTGGTTTTCCCCCCTATGGGATTTCCCCATGTATTTCACCCGGAAGCATAGAGGGGGGTGGGTTCGAAAAGTCGACCCCCTCCTAACCATAGCGATGGGCTAGGAATCCGTTGGCGAGGTCGGTTTTCCAATCCGAATTCAAGCGGGCGTAACCCTAACCATAATTTGGTTTTCCCCCCTATGGGATTTCCCCATGTATTTCACCCGGAAGCATAGAGAGGGGTGGGTTCGAAAAGTCGACCCCCTCCTAACCATAGCGATGGGCTAGGAATCCGTTGGCGAGGTCGATTTTCCAATCCGAATTCAAACGGGCGTAACCCTAACCCTAATTTGGTTTTTCCCCCTATGGGATTTCCCCATGTATTTCACCCGGAAGCATAGAGGGGGGTGGGTTCGAAAAGTCGACCCCCTCCTAACCATACCGATGGGCTAGGAATCCGTTGGCGAGGTCGGTTTTCCAATCCGAATTCAAGCGGGCGTAACCCTAACCCTAATTTGGTTTTCCCCCCTATGGGATTTCCCCATGTATTTCACCCGGAAGCATAGAGGGGGGTGGGTTCGAAAAGTCGACCCCCTCCTAACCATACCGATGGCCTAGGAATCTGTTGGCGAGGTCGGTTTTCGAATCTGAATTCAAGCGGGCGTAACCCTAACCCTAATTTGGTTTTTCCCCCTATGGGATTTCCCCATGTATTTCACCCGGAAGCATAGAGGGGGGTGGGTTCAAAAAGTTGACCCCCTCCTAACCATAGCGATGGGTTATGAATCCGTTGGCGAGGTCGCTTTTCGAATCTGAATTCAAGCGGGCGTAACCCTAACCCTAATTTGGTTTTTCCCCCTATGGGATTTCCCCATGTATTTCACCCGGAAGCATAGAGAGGGGTGGGTTCGAAAAGTTGACCCCCTCCTAACCATAGCGATGGGTTAGGAATCCGTTGGCGAGGTCAGTTTTCGAATCTGAATTCAAGCGGGCGTAACCCTAACCCTAATTTGGTTTTTCCCCCTATGGCATTTCCCCATGTATTTCACCCGGAAGCATAGAGGGGGGTGGGTTCGAAAAGTTGACCCCCTCCTAACCATAGCGAAGGGTTAGGAATCCGTTGGCGAGGTCGGTTTTCGAATCTGAATTCAAGCGGGCGTAACCCTAACCCTAATTTGGTTTTTCCCCCTATGGGATTTCCCCATGTATTTCACCCGGAAGCATAGAGGGGGGTGGGTTCGAAAAGTTGACCCCCTCCTAACCATAGCGATGGGTTAGGAATCCGTTGGCGAGGTCAGTTTTCGAATCTGAATTCAAGCGGGCGTAACCCTAACCCTAATTTGGTTTTTCCCCCTATGGGATTTCCCCATGTATTTCCCCCGGAAGCATAGAGGGGGGTGGGTTCGAAAAGTTGACCCCCTCCTAACCATAGCGATGGGTTAGGAATCCGTTGGCGAGGTCGGTTTTCCAATCCGAATTCAAGCGGGCGTAACCCTAACCCTAATTTGATTTTCCCCCCTATGGTATTTCCCCATGTATTTCACCCGGAAGCATAGAGGGGGGTAGGTTCGAAAAGTCGACCCACTCCTAACCATACCGATGGGCTAGGAATCCGTTGGCGAGGTCGGTTTTCCAATCCGAATTCAAGCGGGCGTAACCCTAACCCTAATTTGGTTTTCCCCCCTATGGGATTTCCCCATGTATTTCACCCGGAAGGATAGAGGGGGTGGGTTCGAAAAGTCGACCCCCTCCTAACCATACCGATGGGCTAGGAATCCGTTGGCGAGGTCAGTTTTCCAATCCGAATTCAAGCGGGCGTAACCCTAACCCTAATTTGGTTTTCCCCTTATGGGATTTCCCCATGTATTTCACCCGGAAGCATAGAGGGGGGTGGGTTCGAAAAGTCGACCCCCTCCTAACCATACCGATGGCCTAGGAATCCGTTGGCGAGGTCGGTTTTCGAATCCGAATTCAAGCGGGCGTAACCCTAACCCTAATTTGGTTTTTCCCCCTATGGGATTTCCCCATGTATTTCACCCGGAAGCATAGAGGGGGGTGGGTTCGAAAAGTCGACCCCCTCCTAACCATAGCGATGGGCTAGGAATCCGTTGGCGAGGTCGATTTTCCAATCCGAATTCAAACGGGCATAACCCTAACCCTAATTTGGTTTTTCCCCCTATGGGATTTCCCCATGTATTTCACCCGGAAGCATAGAGGGGGGTGGGTTCGAAAAGTCGACCCCCTCCTAACCATACCGATGGGCTAGGAATCCGTTGGCGAGGTCGGTTTTCCAATCCGAATTCAAGCGGGCGTAACCCTAACCATAATTTGGTTTTCCCCCCTATGGGATTTCCCCATGTATTTCACCCGGAAGCATAGAGGGGGGTGGATTCGAAAAGTCGACCCCCTCCTAACCATACCGATGGGCTAGGAATCCGTTGGCGAGGTCGGTTTTCCAATCCAAATTCAAGCGGGCGTAACCCTAACCCTAATTTGGTTTTCCCCCCTTTTGGGATTTCCCCATGTATTTCACCCGGAAGCATAGAGGGGGGTGGGTTCGAAAAGTCGACCCCCTCCTAACCATACCGATGGCCTAGGAACCCGTTGGCGAGGTCGGTTTTCGAATCTGAATTCAAGCGGGCGTAACCCTAACCCTAATTTTGTTTTTCCCTCCTATGGGATTTCCCCATGTATTTCACCCGGAAGCATAGAGGGGGGTGGGTTCGAAAAGTCGACCCCCTCCTAACCATAGCGATGGGCTAGGAATCCGTTTGCGAGGTCGATTTTCCAATCCGAATTCAAACGGGCGTAACCCTAACCCTAATTTGGTTTTTCCCCCTATGGGATTTCCCCATGTATTTCACCCGGAAGCATAGAGGGGGATGGGTTCGAAAAGTCGACCCCCTCCTAACCATACCGATGGGCTAGGAATCTGTTGGCGAGGTCGGTTTTCCAATCCGAATTCAAGCGGGCGTAACCCTAACCCTAATTTGGTTTTCCCCCCTATGGGATTTCCCCATGTATTTCACCCGGAAGGATAGAGGGGGGTGGGTTCGAAAAGTCGACCCCCTCCTAACCATACCGATGGGCTAGGAATCCGTTGGCGAGGTCGGTTTTCCAATCCGAATTCAAGCGGGCGTAACCCTAACCCTAATTTGGTTTCCCCCCCTATGGGATTTCCCCATGTATTTCACCCGGAAGCATAGAGGGGGGTGGGTTCAAAAAGTCGACCCCCTCCTAACCATACCGATGGCCTAGGAATCTGTTGGCGAGGTCGGTTTTCGAATCTGAATTCAAGCGGGCGTAACCCTAACCCTAATTTGGTTTTTCCCCCTATGGGATTTCCCCATGTATTTCACCCGGAAGCATAGAGGGGGGTGGGTTCAAAAAGTTGACCCCCTCCTAACCATAGCGATGGGTTAGGAATCCGTTGGCGAGGTCGGTTTTCGAATCTGAATTCAAGCGGGCGTAACCCTAACCCTAATTTGGTTTTTCCCCCTATGGGATTTCCCCATGTATTTCACCCGGAAGCATAGAGGGGGGTGGGTTCGAAAAGTTGACCCCCTCCTAACCATAGCGATGGGTTAGGAATCCGTTGGCGAGGTCAGTTTTCGAATCTGAATTCAAGCGGGCGTAACCCTAACCCTAATTTGGTTTTTCCCCCTATGGGATTTCCCCATGTATTTCACCCGGAAGCATAGAGGGGGGTGGGTTCGAAAAGTTGACCCCCTCCTAACCATAGCGATGGGTTAGGAATCCGTTGGCGAGGTCGGTTTTCGAATCTGAATTCAAGCGGGCGTAACCCTAACCCTAATTTGGTTTTTCCCCCTATGGGATTTCCCCATGTATTTCACCCGGAAGCATAGAGGGGGGTGGGTTCGAAAAGTTGACCCCCTCCTAACCATAGCGATGGGTTAGGAATCCGTTGGCGAGGTCAGTTTTCGAATCTGAATTCAAGCGGGCGTAACCCTAACCCTAATTTGGTTTTTCCCCCTATGGGATTTCCCCATGTATTTCCCCCGGAAGCATAGAGGGGGGTGGGTTCGAAAAGTTGACCCCCTCCTAACCATAGCGATGGGTTAGGAATCCGTTGGCGAGGTCGGTTTTCCAATCCGAATTCAAGCGGGCGTAACCCTAACCCTAATTTGATTTTTCCCCCTATGGGATTTCCTTATGTATTTCACCCGGAAGCATAGAGGGGGGTAGGTTCGAAAAGTCGACCCACTCCTAACCATACCGATGGGCTAGGAATCCGTTGGCGAGGTCGGTTTTCCAATCCGAATTCAAGCGGGCGTAACCCTAACCCTAATTTGGTTTTCCCCCCTATGGGATTTCCCCATGTATTTCACCCGGAAGGATAGAGGGGGGTGGGTTCGAAAAGTCGACCCCCTCCTAACCATACCGATGGACTAGGAATCCGTTGGCGAGGTCAGTTTTCCAATCCGAATTCAAGCGGGCGTAACCCTAACCCTAATTTGGTTTTCCCCTTATGGGATTTCCCCATGTATTTCACCCGGAAGCATAGAGGGGGGTGGGTTCGAAAAGTCGACCCCCTCCTAACCATACCGATGGCCTAGGAATCCGTTGGCGAGGTCGGTTTTCGAATCCGAATTCAAGCGGGCGTAACCCTAACCCTAATTTGGTTTTTCCCCCTATGGGATTTCCCCATGTATTTCACCCAGAAGCATAGAGGGGGGTGGGTTCGAAAAGTCGACCCCCTCCTAACCATACCAATGCCCTAGGAATCTGTTGGCGAGGTCGGTTTTCGAATCTGAATTCAAGCGGGCGTAACCCTAACCCTAATTTGGTTTTTCCCCCTATGGGATTTCCCCATGTATTTCACCCGGAAGCATAGAGGGGGGTGGGTTCGAAAAGTTGACCCCCTCCTAACCATAGCGATGGGTTAGGAATCCGTTGGCGAGGTCAGTTTTCGAATCTGAATTCAAGCGGGCGTAACCCTAACCCTAATTTGGTTTTTCCCCCTATGGGATTTCCCCATGTATTTCACCCGGAAGCATAGAGGGGGGTGGGTTCGAAAAGTTGACCCCCTCCTAACCATAGCGATGGGTTAGGAATCCGTTGGCGAGGTCGGTTTTCGAATCTGAATTCAAGCGGGCGTAACCCTAACCCTAATTTGGTTTTTCCCCCTATGGGATTTCCCCATGTATTTCACCCGGAAGCATAGAGGGGGGTGGGTTCGAAAAGTTGACCCCCTCCTAACCATAGCGATGGGTTAGGAATCCGTTGGCGAGGTCAGTTTTCGAATCTGAATTCAAGCGGGCGTAACCCTAACCCTAATTTGGTTTTTCCCCCTATGGGATTTCCCCATGTATTTCCCCCGGAAGCATAGAGGGGGGTGGGTTCGAAAAGTTGACCCCCTCCTAACCATAGCGATGGGTTAGGAATCCGTTGGCGAGGTCGGTTTTCCAATCCGAATTCAAGCGGGCGTAACCCTAACCCTAATTTGATTTTTCCCCCTATGGGATTTCCCCATGTATTTCACCCGGAAGCATAGAGGGGGGTAGGTTCGAAAAGTCGACCCACTCCTAACCATACCGATGGGCTAGGAATCCGTTGGCGAGGTCGGTTTTCCAATCCGAATTCAAGCGGGCGTAACCCTAACCCTAATTTGGTTTTCCCCCCTATGGGATTTCCCCATGTATTTCACCCGGAAGGATAGAGGGGGGTGGGTTCGAAAAGTCGACCCCCTCCTAACCATACCGATGGACTAGGAATCCGTTGGCGAGGTCAGTTTTCCAATCCGAATTCAAGCGGGCGTAACCCTAACCCTAATTTGGTTTTCCCCTTATGGGATTTCCCCATGTATTTCACCCGGAAGCATAGAGGGGGGTGGGTTCGAAAAGTCGACCCCCTCCTAACCATACCGATGGCCTAGGAATCCGTTGGCGAGGTCGGTTTTCGAATCCGAATTCAAGCGGGCGTAACCCTAACCCTAATTTGGTTTTTCCCCCTATGGGATTTCCCCATGTATTTCACCCAGAAGCATAGAGGGGGGTGGGTTCGAAAAGTCGACCCCCTCCTAACCATACCGATGGGTTAGGAATCTGTTGGCGAGGTCGGTTTTCGAATCTGAATTCAAGCGGGCGTAACCCTAACCCTAATTTGGTTTTTCCCCCTATGGGATTTCCCCATGTATTTCACCCGGAAGCATAGAGGGGGGTGGGTTCGAAAAGTCGACCCCCTCCTAACCATAGCGATGGGTTATTAATCTGTTGGCGAGGTCGGTTTTCGAATCTTAATTCAAGCGGGCGTAACCCTAACCCTAATTTGGTTTTTCCCCCTATGGGATTTCCCCATGTATTTCACCCGGAAGCATACAGGGAGGTGGGTTCGAAAAGTCGACCCCGTCCTAACCATACCGATGGGCTAGGAATCCGTTGGCGAGGTCGGTTTTCGAATCTGAATTCCAGCGGGCGTAACCCTAACCCTAATTTGGTTTTTCCCCCTATGGGATTTCCCCATGTATTTCACCCGGAAGCATAGAGGGGGGTGGGTTCGAAAAGTTGCCTCCCTCCTAACCATAGCGATGGGTTAGGAATCCGTTGGCGAGGTCGGTTTTCCAATCCGAATTCAAGCGGGCGTAACCCTAACCCTAATTTGGTTTTCCCCCCTATGGGATTTCCCCATGTATTTCACCCGGAAGCATAGAGGGGGGTGGGTTCGAAAAGTCGACCCCCTCCTAACCATACCGATGGGCTAGGAATCCGTTGGCGAGGTCGGTTTTCCAATCCGAATTCAAGCGGGCGTAACCCTAACCATAATTTGGTTTTCCCCCCTATGGGATTTCCCCATGTATTTCACCCGGAAGCATAGAGGGGGGTGGGTTCGAAAAGTCGACCCCCTCCTAACCATACCGATGGCCTAGGAACCCGTTGGCGAGGTCGGTTTTCGAATCTGAATTCAAGCGGGCGTAACCCTAACCCTAATTTTGTTTTTCCCTCCTATGGGATTTCCCCATGTATTTCACCCGGAAGCATAGAGGGGGGTGGGTTCGAAAAGTCGACCCCCTCCTAACCATACCGATGGGCTAGGAATCCGTTGGCGAGGTCGGTTTTCCAATCCGAATTCAAGCGGGCGTAACCCTAACCCTAATTTGGTTTCCCCCCCTATGGGATTTCCCCATGTATTTCACCCGGAAGCATAGAGGGGGGTGGGTTCAAAAAGTCGACCCCCTCCTAACCATACCGATGGCCTAGGAATCTGTTGGCGAGGTCGGTTTTCGAATCTGAATTCAAGCGGGCGTAACCCTAACCCTAATTTGGTTTTTCCCCCTATGGGATTTCCCCATGTATTTCACCCGGAAGCATAGAGGGGGGTGGGTTCAAAAAGTTGACCCCCTCCTAACCATAGCGATGGGTTAGGAATCCGTTGGCGAGGTCGGTTTTCGAATCTGAATTCAAGCGGGCGTAACCCTAACCCTAATTTGGTTTTTCCCCCTATGGGATTTCCCCATGTATTTCACCCGGAAGCATAGAGGGGGGTGGGTTCGAAAAGTTGACCCCCTCCTAACCATAGCGATGGGTTAGGAATCCGTTGGCGAGGTCAGTTTTCGAATCTGAATTCAAGCGGGCGTAACCCTAACCCTAATTTGGTTTTTCCCCCTATGGGATTTCCCCATGTATTTCACCCGGAAGCATAGAGGGGGGTGGGTTCGAAAAGTTGACCCCCTCCTAACCATAGCGATGGGTTAGGAATCCGTTGGCGAGGTCGGTTTTCGAATCTGAATTCAAGCGGGCGTAACCCTAACCCTAATTTGGTTTTTCCCCCTATGGGATTTCCCCATGTATTTCACCCGGAAGCATAGAGGGGGGTGGGTTCGAAAAGTTGACCCCCTCCTAACCATAGCGATGGGTTAGGAATCCGTTGGCGAGGTCAGTTTTCGAATCTGAATTCAAGCGGGCGTAACCCTAACCCTAATTTGGTTTTTCCCCCTATGGGATTTCCCCATGTATTTCCCCCGGAAGCATAGAGGGGGGTGGGTTCGAAAAGTTGACCCCCTCCTAACCATAGCGATGGGTTAGGAATCCGTTGGCGAGGTCGGTTTTCCAATCCGAATTCAAGCGGGCGTAACCCTAACCCTAATTTGATTTTTCCCCCTATGGGATTTCCCCATGTATTTCACCCGGAAGCATAGAGGGGGGTAGGTTCGAAAAGTCGACCCACTCCTAACCATACCGATGGGCTAGGAATCCGTTGGCGAGGTCGGTTTTCCAATCCGAATTCAAGCGGGCGTAACCCTAACCCTAATTTGGTTTTCCCCCCTATGGGATTTCCCCATGTATTTCACCCGGAAGGATAGAGGGGGGTGGGTTCGAAAAGTCGACCCCCTCCTAACCATACCGATGGACTAGGAATCCGTTGGTGAGGTCGGTTTTCCAATCCGAATTCAAGCGGGCGTAACCCTAACCCTAATTTGGTTTTTCCCCCTATGGGATTTCCCCATGTATTTCACCCAGAAGCATAGAGGGGGGTGGGTTCGAAAAGTCGACCCCCTCCTAACCATACCAATGCCCTAGGAATCTGTTGGCGAGATCGGTTTTCGAATCTGAATTCAAGCGGGCGTAACCCTAACCCTAATTTGGTTTTCCCCCCTATGGGATTTCCCCATGTATTTCACCCGGAAGCATAGAGGGGGGTGGGTTCGAAAAGTCGACCCCCTCCTAACCATAGCGATGGGTTAGGAATCTGTTGGCGAGGTCGGTTTTCGAATCTTAATTCAAGCGGGCGTAACCCTAACCCTAATTTGGTTTTTCCCCCTATGGGATTTCCCCATGTATTTCACCCGGAAGCATACAGGGAGGTGGGTTCGAAAAGTCGACCCCCTCCTAACCATACCGATGGGCTAGGAATCCGTTGGCGAGGTCGGTTTTCGAATCTGAATTCCAGCGGGCGTAACCCTAACCCTAATTTGGTTTTTCCCCCTATGGGATTTCCCCATGTATTTCACCCGGAAGCATAGAGGGGGGTGGGTTCGAAAAGTTGACCCCCTCCTACCCATAGCGATGGGTTAGGAATCCGTTGGCGATGTCGGTTTTCCAATCCGAATTCAAGCGGGCGTAACCCTAACCCTAATTTGGTTTTCCCCCCTATGGGATTTCCCCATGTATTTCACCCGGAAGCATAGAGGGGGGTGGGTTCGAAAAGTCGACCCCCTCCTAACCATACCGATGGGCTAGGAATCCGTTGGCGAGGTCGGTTTTCCAATCCGAATTCAAGCGGGCGTAACCCTAACCATAATTTGGTTTTCCCCCCTATGGGATTTCCCCATGTATTTCACCCGGAAGCATAGAGGGGGGTGGGTTCGAAAAGTCGACCCCCTCCTAACCATACCGATGGGCTAGGAATCCGTTGGCGAGGTCAGTTTTCCAATCCAAATTCAAGCGGGCGTAACCCTAACCCTAATTTGGTTTTCCCCCCTATGGGATTTCCCCATGTATTTCACCCGGAGGCATAGAGGGGGGTGGGTTCGAAAAGTCGACCCCCTCCTAACCATACCGATGGCCTAGGAACCCGTTGGC
The DNA here is from genome assembly GCA_039707465.1 of Rhabdophis nuchalis. Lineage (NCBI taxonomy): Eukaryota > Metazoa > Chordata > Lepidosauria > Squamata > Natricidae > Rhabdophis > Rhabdophis nuchalis. Next base: position 9,126,516 of record CM077654.1, read on the forward strand.
GAGGTCGGTTTTCGAATCTGAATTCAAGCGGGCGTAACCCTAACCCTAATTTGGTTTTTCCCTCGTATGGGATTTCCCCATGTATTTCACCCGGAAGCATAGAGGGGGGTGGGTTCGAAAAGTCGACCCCCTCCTAACCATAGCGATGGGCTAGGAATCCGTTGGCGAGGTCGATTTTCCAATCCGAATTCAAACGGGCGTAACCCTAACCCTAATTTGGTTTTTCCCCCTATGGGATTTCCCCATGTATTTCACCCGGAAGCATAGAGGGGGATGGGTTCGAAAAGTCGACCCCCTCCTAACCATACCGATGGGCTAGGAATCCGTTGGCGAGGTCGGTTTTCCAATCCGAATTCAAGCGGGCGTAACCCTAACCCTAATTTGGTTTTCCCCCCTATGGGATTTCCACATGTATTTCACCCGGAAGGATAGAGGGGGGTGGGTTCGAAAAGTCGACCCCCTCCTAACCATACCGATGGGCTAGGAATCCGTTGGCGAGGTCGGTTTTCCAATCCGAATTCAAGCGGGCGTAACCCTAACCCTAATTTGGTTTTCCCCCCTATGGGATTTCCCCATGTATTTCACCCGGAAGCATAGAGGGGGGTGGGTTCGAAAAGTTGACCCCCTCCTAACCATACCGATGGCCTAGGAATCTGTTGGCGAGGTCGGTTTTCGAATCTGAATTCAAGCGGGCGTAACCCTAACCCTAATTTGGTTTTTCCCCCTATGGGATTTCCCCATGTATTTCACCCAGAAGCATAGAGGGGGGTGGGTTCAAAAAGTCGAACCCCTCCTAACCATACCGATGCCCTAGGAATCTGTTGGCGAGGTCAGTTTTCGAATCTGAATTCAAGCGGGCGTAACCCTAACCCTAATTTGGTTTTTCCCCCTATGGGATTTCCCCATGTATTTCACCCGGAAGCATAGAGGGGGGTGGGTTCGAAAAGTTGACCCCCTCCTAACCATAGCGATGGGTTAGGAATCCGTTGGCGAGGTCGGTTTTCGAATCTGAATTCAAGCGGGCGTAACCCTAACCCTAATTTGGTTTTTCCCCCTATGGGATTTCCCCATGTATTTCACCCGGAAGCATAGAGGGGGGTGGGTTCGAAAAGTTGACCCCCTCCTAACCATAGCGATGGGTTAGGAATCCGTTGGCGAGGTCAGTTTTCGAATCTGAATTCAAGCGGGCGTAACCCTAACCCTAATTTGGTTTTTCCGCCTATGGGATTTCCCCATGTATTTCCCCCGGAAGCATAGAGGGGGGTGGGTTCGAAAAGTCGACCCCCTCCTAACCATACCGATGGCCTAGGAACCCGTTGGCGAGGTCGGTTTTCGAATCTGAATTCAAGCGGGCGTAACCCTAACCCTAATTTGGTTTTTCCCTCCTATGGGATTTCCCCATGTATTTCACCCGGAAGCATAGAGGGGGGTGGGTTCGAAAAGTCGACCCCCTCCTAACCATAGCGATGGGCTAGGAATCCGTTGGCGAGGTCGATTTTCCAATCCGAATTCAAACGGGCGTAACCCTAACCCTAATTTGGTTTTTCCCCCTATGGGATTTCCCCATGTATTTCACCCGGAAGCATAGAGGGGGATGGGTTCGAAAAGTCGACCCCCTCCTAACCATACCGATGGGCTAGGAATCCGTTGGCGAGGTCGGTTTTCCAATCCGAATTCAAGCGGGCGTAACCCTAACCCTAATTTGGTTTTCCCCCCTATGGGATTTCCACATGTATTTCACCCGGAAGGATAGAGGGGGGTGGGTTCGAAAAGTCGACCCCCTCCTAACCATACCGATGGGCTAGGAATCCGTTGGCGAGGTCGGTTTTCCAATCCGAATTCAAGCGGGCGTAACCCTAACCCTAATTTGGTTTTCCCCCCTATGGGATTTCCCCATGTATTTCACCCGGAAGCATAGAGGGGGGTGGGTTCGAAAAGTTGACCCCCTCCTAACCATACCGATGGCCTAGGAATCTGTTGGCGAGGTCGGTTTTCGAATCTGAATTCAAGCGGGCATAACCCTAACCCTAATTTGGTTTTTCCCCCTATGGGATTTCCCCATGTATTTCACCCAGAAGCATAGAGGGGGGTGGGTTCAAAAAGTCGAACCCCTCCTAACCATAGCGATGGGTTAGGAATCCGTTGGCGAGGTCGGTTTTCGAATCTGAATTCAAGCGGGCGTAACCCTAACCCTAATTTGGTTTTTCCCCCTATGGGATTTCCCCATGTATTTCACCCGGAAGCATAGAGGGGGGTGGGTTCGAAAAGTCGACCCCCTCCTAACCATAGCGATGGGTTAGGAATCCGTTGGCGAGGTCAGTTTTCGAATCTGAATTCAAGCGGGCGTAACCGTAACCCTAATTTGGTTTTTCCCCCTATGGGATTTCCCCATGTATTTCACCCGGAAGCATAGAGGGGGGTGGGTTCGAAAAGTTGACCCCCTCCTAACCATAGCGATGGGTTAGGAATCCGTTGGCGAGGTCGGTTTTCGAATCTGAATTCAAGCGGGCGTAACCCTAACCCTAATTTGGTTTTTCCCCCTATGGGATTTCCCCATGTATTTCACCCGGAAGGATAGAGGGGGGTGGGTTCGAAAAGTCGACCCCCTCCTAACCATACCGATGGACTAGGAATCCGTTGGCGAGGTCAGTTTTCCAATCCGAATTCAAGCGGGCGTAACCCTAACCCTAATTTGGTTTTTCCCCCTATGGGATTTCCCCATGTATTTCACCCAGAAGCATAGAGGGGGGTGGGTTCGAAAAGTCGACCCCCTCCTAACCATACCAATGCCCTAGGAATCTGTTGGCGAGATCGGTTTTCGAATCTGAATTCAAGCGGGCGTAACCCTAACCCTAATTTGGTTTTTCCCCCTATGGGATTTCCCCATGTATTTCACCCGGAAGCATAGAGGGGGGTGGGTTCGAAAAGTCGACCCCCTCCTAACCATAGCGATGGGTTAGGAATCTGTTGGCGAGGTCGGTTTTCGAATCTTAATTCAAGCGGGCGTAACCCTAACCCTAATTTGGTTTTTCCCCCTATGGGATTTCCCCATGTATTTCACCCGGAAGCATACAGGGAGGTGGGTTCGAAAAGTCGACCCCCTCCTAACCATACCGATGGGCTAGGAATCCGTTGGCGAGGTCGGTTTTCAAATCTGAATTCCAGCGGGCGTAACCCTAACCCTAATTTGGTTTTTCCCCCTATGGGATTTCCCCATGTATTTCACCCGGAAGCATAGAGGGGGGTGGGTTCGAAAAGTTGACCCCCTCCTAACCATAGCGATGGGTTAGGAATCCGTTGGCGAGGTCGGTTTTCCAATCCGAATTCAAGCGGGCGTAACCCTAACCCTAATTTGGTTTTCCCCCCTATGGGATTTCCCCATGTATTTCACCCGGAAGCATAGAGGGGGGTGGGTTCGAAAAGTCGACCCCCTCCTAACCATACCGATGGGCTAGGAATCCGTTGGCGAGGTCGGTTTTCCAATCCGAATTCAAGCGGGCGTAACCCTAACCATAATTTGGTTTTCCCCCCTATGGGATTTCCCCATGTATTTCACCCGGAAGCATAGAGGGGGGTGGGTTCGAAAAGTCGACCCCCTCCTAACCATACCGATGGGCTAGGAATCCGTTGGCGAGGTCGGTTTTCCAATCCAAATTCAAGCGGGCGTAACCCTAACCCTAATTTGGTTTTCCCCCCTATGGGATTTCCCCATGTATTTCACCCGGAGGCATAGAGGGGGGTGGGTTCGAAAAGTCGACCCCCTCCTAACCATACCGATGGCCTAGGAACCCGTTGGCGAGGTCGGTTTTCGAATCTGAATTCAAGCGGGCGTAACCCTAACCCTAATTTGGTTTTTCCCTCCTATGGGATTTCCCCATGTATTTCACCCGGAAGCATAGAGGGGGGTGGGTTCGAAAAGTCGACCCCCTCCTAACCATAGCGATGGGCTAGGAATCCGTTGGCGAGGTCGATTTTCCAATCCGAATTCAAACGGGCGTAACCCTAACCCTAATTTGGTTTTTCCCCCTATGGGATTTCCCCATGTATTTCACCCGGAAGCATAGAGGGGGATGGGTTCGAAAAGTCGACCCCCTCCTAACCATACCGATGGGCTAGGAATCCGTTGGCGAGGTCGGTTTTCCAATCCGAATTCAAGCGGGCGTAACCCTAACCCTAATTTGGTTTTCCCCCCTATGGGATTTCCACATGTATTTCACCCGGAAGGATAGAGGGGGGTGGGTTTGAAAAGTCGACCCCCTCCTAACCATACCGATGGGCTAGGAATCCGTTGGCGAGGTCGGTTTTCCAATCCGAATTCAAGCGGGCGTAACCCTAACCCTAATTTGGTTTTCCCCCCTATGGGATTTCCCCTTGTATTTCACCCGGAAGCATAGAGGGGGGTGGGTTCGAAAAGTTGACCCCCTCCTAACCATACCGATGGCCTAGGAATCTGTTGGCGAGGTCGGTTTTCGAATCTGAATTCAAGCGGGCGTAACCCTAACCCTAATTTGGTTTTTCCCCCTATGGGATTTCCCCATGTATTTCACCCGGAAGCATAGAGGGGGGTGGGTTCGAAAAGTCGAACCCCTCCTAACCATACCGATGCCCTAGGAATCTGTTGGCGAGGTCAGTTTTCGAATCTGAATTCAAGCGGGCGTAACCCTAACCCTAATTTGGTTTTTCCCCCTATGGGATTTCCCCATGTATTTCACCCGGAAGCATAGAGGGGGGTGGGTTCGAAAAGTTGACCCCCTCCTAACCATAGCGATGGGTTAGGAATCCGTTGGCGAGGTCGGTTTTCGAATCTGAATTCAAGCGGGCGTAACCCTAACCCTAATTTGGTTTTTCCCCCTATGGGATTTCCCCATGTATTTCACCCGGAAGCATAGAGGGGGGTGGGTTCGAAAAGTTGACCCCCTCCTAACCATAGCGATGGGTTAGGAATCCGTTGGCGAGGTCAGTTTTCGAATCTGAATTCAAGCGGGCGTAACCCTAACCCTAATTTGGTTTTTCCCCCTATGGGATTTCCCCATGTATTTCCCCCGGAAGCATAGAGGGGGGTGGGTTCGAAAAGTTGACCCCCTCCTAACCATAGCGATGGGTTAGGAATCCGTTGGCGAGGTCGGTTTTCCAATCCGAATTCAAGCGGGCGTAACCCTAACCCTAATTTGGTTTTCCCCCCTATGGGATTTCCCCATGTATTTCACCCGGAAGCATAGAGGGGGGTGGGTTCGAAAAGTCGACCCACTCCTAACCATACCGATGGGCTAGGAATCCGTTGGCGAGGTCAGTCTTCCAATCCGAATTCAAGCGGGCGTAACCCTAACCCTAATTTGGTTTTCCCCCCTATGGGATTTCCCCATGTATTTCACCCGGAAGCATAGAGGGGGGTGGGTTCGAAAAGTCGACCCCCTCCTAACCATACCGATGGCCTAGGAATCCGTTGGCGAGGTCGGTTTTCGAATCCGAATTCAAGCAGGCGTAACCCTAACCCTAATTTGGTTTTTCCCCCAATGGGTTTCCCCATGTATTTCACCCGGAAGCATAGAGGGGGGTGGGTTCGAAAAGTCGACCCCCTCCTAACCATACCGATGGCCTAGGAATCTGTTGGCGAGGTCGGTTTTCAAATCTGAATTCAAGCGGGCGTAACCCTAACCCTAATTTGTTTTTTCCCCCTATGGGATTTCCCCATGTATTTCACCCGGAAGCATAGAGGGGGGTGGGTTCGAAAAGTCGACCCCCTCCTAACCATAGCGATGGGTTAGGAATCTGTTGGCGAGGTCGGTTTTCGAATCTTAATTCAAGCGGGCGTAACCCTAACCCTAATTTGGTTTTTCCCCCTATGGGATTTCCCCATGTATTTCACCCGGAAGCATAGAGGGGGGTGGGTTCGAAAAGTCGACCCCCTCCTAACCATACCGATGGGCTAGGAATCCGTTGGTGAGGTCGGTTTTCGAATCTGAATTCCAGCGGGCGTAACCCTAAACCTAATTTGGTTTTCCCCCCTATGGGATTTCCCCATGTATTTCACCCGGAAGCATAGAGGGGGGTGGGTTCGAAAAGTTGACCCCCTCCTAACCATAGCGATGGGTTAGGAATCCATTGGCGAGGTCGGTTTTCCAATCCGAATTCAAGCGGGCGTAACCCTAACCCTAATTTGGTTTTTCCCTCCTATGGGATTTCCCCATGTATTTCACCCGGAAGCATAGAGGGGGGTGGGTTCGAAAAGTCGACCCCCTCCTAACCATAGCGATGGGCTAGGAATCCGTTGGCGAGGTCGATTTTCCAATCCGAATTCAAACGGGCGTAACCCTAACCCTAATTTGGTTTTTCCCCCTATGGGATTTCCCCATGTATTTCACCCGGAAGCATAGAGGGGGATGGGTTCGAAAAGTCGACCCCCTCCTAACCATACCGATGGGCTAGGAATCCGTTGGCGAGGTCGGTTTTCCAATCCGAATTCAAGCGGGCGTAACCCTAACCCTAATTTGGTTTTCCCCCCTATGGGATTTCCACATGTATTTCACCCGGAAGGATAGAGGGGGGTGGGTTCGAAAAGTCGACCCCCTCCTAACCATACCGATGGGCTAGGAATCCGTTGGCGAGGTCGGTTTTCCAATCCGAATTCAAGCGGGTGTAACCCTAACCCTAATTTGGTTTTCCCCCCTATGGGATTTCCCCATGTATTTCACCCGGAAGCATAGAGGGGGGTGGGTTCGAAAAGTTGACCCCCTCCTAACCATACCGATGGCCTAGGAATCTGTTGGCGAGGTCGGTTTTCGAATCTGAATTCAAGCGGGCATAACCCTAACCCTAATTTGGTTTTTCCCCCTATGGGATTTCCCCATGTATTTCACCCAGAAGCATAGAGGGGGGTGGGTTCAAAAAGTCGAACCCCTCCTAACCATACCGATGCCCTAGGAATCTGTTGGCGAGGTCAGTTTTCGAATCTGAATTCAAGCGGGCGTAACCCTAACCCTAATTTGGTTTTTCCCCCTATGGGATTTCCCCATGTATTTCACCCGGAAGCATAGAGGGGGGTGGGTTCGAAAAGTTGACCCCCTCCTAACCATAGCGATGGGTTAGGAATCCGTTGGCGAGGTCGGTTTTCGAATCTGAATTCAAGCGGGCGTAACCCTAACCCTAATTTGGTTTTTCCCCCTATGGGATTTCCCCATGTATTTCACCCGGAAGCATAGAGGGGGGTGGGTTCGAAAAGTTGACCCCCTCCTAACCATAGCGATGGGTTAGGAATCCGTTGGCGAGGTCAGTTTTCGAATCTGAATTCAAGCGGGCGTAACCCTAACCCTAATTTGGTTTTTCCCCCTATGGGATTTCCCCATGTATTTCCCCCGGAAGCATAGAGGGGGGTGGGTTCGAAAAGTTGACCCCCTCCTAACCATAGCGATGGGTTAGGAATCCGTTGGCGAGGTCGGTTTTCCAATCCGAATTCAAGCGGGCGTAACCCTAACCCTAATTTGGTTTTTCCCCCTATGGGATTTCCCCATGTATTTCACCCGGAAGCATAGAGGGGGGTGGGTTCAAAAAGTTGACCCCCTCCTAACCATAGCGATGGGTTAGGAATCCGTTGGCGAGGTCGGTTTTCGAATCTGAATTCAAGCGGGCGTAACCCTAACCCTAATTTGGTTTTTCCCCCTATGGGATTTCCCCATGTATTTCACCCGGAAGCATAGAGGGGGGTGGGTTCGAAAAGTTGACCCCCTCCTAACCATAGCGATGGGTTAGGAATCCGTTGGCGAGGTCAGTTTTCGAATCTGAATTCAAGCGGGCGTAACCCTAACCCTAATTTGGTTTTTCCCCCTATGGGATTTCCCCATGTATTTCACCCGGAAGCATAGAGGGGGGTGGGTTCGAAAAGTTGACCCCCTCCTAACCATAGCGATGGGTTAGGAATCCGTTGGCGAGGTCGGTTTTCGAATCTGAATTCAAGCGGGCGTAACCCTAACCCTAATTTGGTTTTTCCCCCTATGGGATTTCCCCATGTATTTCACCCGGAAGGATAGAGGGGGGTGGGTTCGAAAAGTCGACCCCCTCCTAACCATACCGATGGACTAGGAATCCGTTGGCGAGGTCAGTTTTCCAATCCGAATTCAAGCGGGCGTAACCCTAACCCTAATTTGGTTTTCCCCCCTATGGGATTTCCCCATGTATTTCACCCGGAAGCATAGAGGGGGGTGGGTTCGAAAAGTTGACCCCCTCCTAACCATACCGATGGCCTAGGAATCTGTTGGCGAGGTCGGTTTTCGAATCTGAATTCAAGCGGGCGTAACCCTAACCCTAATTTGGTTTTTCCCCCTATGGGATTTCCCCATGTATTTCACCCGGAAGCATAGAGGGGGGTGGGTTCAAAAAGTCGAACCCCTCCTAACCATACCGATGCCCTAGGAATCTGTTGGCGAGGTCAGTTTTCGAATCTGAATTCAAGCGGGCGTAACCCTAACCCTAATTTGGTTTTTCCCCCTATGGGATTTCCCCATGTATTTCACCCGGAAGCATAGAGGGGGGTGGGTTCGAAAAGTTGACCCCCTCCTAACCATAGCGATGGGTTAGGAATCCGTTGGCGAGGTCGGTTTTCGAATCTGAATTCAAGCGGGCGTAACCCTAACCCTAATTTGGTTTTTCCCCCTATGGGATTTCCCCATGTATTTCACCCGGAAGCATAGAGGGGGGTGGGTTCGAAAAGTTGACCCCCTCCTAACCATAGCGATGGGTTAGGAATCCGTTGGCGAGGTCAGTTTTCGAATCTGAATTCAAGCGGGCGTAACCCTAACCCTAATTTGGTTTTTCCCCCTATGGGATTTCCCCATGTATTTCCCCGGGAAGCATAGAGGGGGGTGGGTTCGAAAAGTCGACCCCCTCCTAACCATACCGATGGCCTAGGAACCCGTTGGCGAGGTCGGTTTTCGAATCTGAATTCAAGCGGGCGTAACCCTAACCCTAATTTGGTTTTTCCCTCCTATGGGATTTCCCCATGTATTTCACCCGGAAGCATAGAGGGGGGTGGGTTCGAAAAGTCGACCCCCTCCTAACCATAGCGATGGGCTAGGAATCCGTTGGCGAGGTCGATTTTCCAATCCGAATTCAAACGGGCGTAACCCTAACCCTAATTTGGTTTTTCCCCCTATGGGATTTCCCCATGTATTTCACCCGGAAGCATAGAGGGGGATGGGTTCGAAAAGTCGACCCCCTCCTAACCATACCGATGGGCTAGGAATCCGTTGGCGAGGTCGGTTTTCCAATCCGAATTCAAGCGGGCGTAACCCTAACCCTAATTTGGTTTTCCCCCCTATGGGATTTCCACATGTATTTCACCCGGAAGGATAGAGGGGGGTGGGTTCGAAAAGTCGACCCCCTCCTAACCATACCGATGGGCTAGGAATCCGTTGGCGAGGTCGGTTTTCCAATCCGAATTCAAGCGGGTGTAACCCTAACCCTAATTTGGTTTTCCCCCCTATGGGATTTCCCCATGTATTTCACCCGGAAGCATAGAGGGGGGTGGGTTCGAAAAGTTGACCCCCTCCTAACCATACCGATGGCCTAGGAATCTGTTGGCGAGGTCGGTTTTCGAATCTGAATTCAAGCGGGCATAACCCTAACCCTAATTTGGTTTTTCCCCCTATGGGATTTCCCCATGTATTTCACCCAGAAGCATAGAGGGGGGTGGGTTCAAAAAGTCGAACCCCTCCTAACCATACCGATGCCCTAGGAATCTGTTGGCGAGGTCAGTTTTCGAATCTGAATTCAAGCGGGCGTAACCCTAACCCTAATTTGGTTTTTCCCCCTATGGGATTTCCCCATGTATTTCACCCGGAAGCATAGAGGGGGGTGGGTTCGAAAAGTTGACCCCCTCCTAACCATAGCGATGGGTTAGGAATCCGTTGGCGAGGTCGGTTTTCGAATCTGAATTCAAGCGGGCGTAACCCTAACCCTAATTTGGTTTTTCCCCCTATGGGATTTCCCCATGTATTTCACCCGGAAGCATAGAGGGGGGTGGGTTCGAAAAGTTGACCCCCTCCTAACCATAGCGATGGGTTAGGAATCCGTTGGCGAGGTCAGTTTTCGAATCTGAATTCAAGCGGGCGTAACCCTAACCCTAATTTGGTTTTTCCCCCTATGGGATTTCCCCATGTATTTCCCCCGGAAGCATAGAGGGGGGTGGGTTCGAAAAGTTGACCCCCTCCTAACCATAGCGATGGGTTAGGAATCCGTTGGCGAGGTCGGTTTTCCAATCCGAATTCAAGCGGGCGTAACCCTAACCCTAATTTGGTTTTTCCCCCTATGGGATTTCCCCATGTATTTCACCCGGAAGCATAGAGGGGGGTGGGTTCAAAAAGTTGACCCCCTCCTAACCATAGCGATGGGTTAGGAATCCGTTGGCGAGGTCGGTTTTCGAATCTGAATTCAAGCGGGCGTAACCCTAACCCTAATTTGGTTTTTCCCCCTATGGGATTTCCCCATGTATTTCACCCGGAAGCATAGAGGGGGGTGGGTTCGAAAAGTTGACCCCCTCCTAACCATAGCGATGGGTTAGGAATCCGTTGGCGAGGTCAGTTTTCGAATCTGAATTCAAGCGGGCGTAACCCTAACCCTAATTTGGTTTTTCCCCCTATGGGATTTCCCCATGTATTTCACCCGGAAGCATAGAGGGGGGTGGGTTCGAAAAGTTGACCCCCTCCTAACCATAGCGATGGGTTAGGAATCCGTTGGCGAGGTCGGTTTTCGAATCTGAATTCAAGCGGGCGTAACCCTAACCCTAATTTGGTTTTTCCCCCTATGGGATTTCCCCATGTATTTCACCCGGAAGGATAGAGGGGGGTGGGTTCGAAAAGTCGACCCCCTCCTAACCATACCGATGGACTAGGAATCCGTTGGCGAGGTCAGTTTTCCAATCCGAATTCAAGCGGGCGTAACCCTAACCCTAATTTGGTTTTTCCCCCTATGGGATTTCCCCATGTATTTCACCCAGAAGCATAGAGGGGGGTGGGTTCGAAAAGTCGACGCCCTCCTAACCATACCAATGCCCTAGGAATCTGTTGGCGAGATCGGTTTTCGAATCTGAATTCAAGCGGGCGTAACCCTAACCCTAATTTGGTTTTTCCCCCTATGGGATTTCCCCATGTATTTCACCCGGAAGCATAGAGGGGGGTGGGTTCGAAAAGTCGACCCCCTCCTAACCATAGCGATGGGTTAGGAATCTGTTGGCGAGGTCGGTTTTCGAATCTTAATTCAAGCGGGCGTAACCCTAACCCTAATTTGGTTTTTCCCCCTATGGGATTTCCCCATGTATTTCACCCGGAAGCATACAGGGAGGTGGGTTCGAAAAGTCGACCCCCTCCTAACCATACCGATGGGCTAGGAATCCGTTGGCGAGGTCGGTTTTCAAATCTGAATTCCAGCGGGCGTAACCCTAACCCTAATTTGGTTTTTCCCCCTATGGGATTTCCCCATGTATTTCACCCGGAAGCATAGAGGGGGGTGGGTTCGAAAAGTTGACCCCCTCCTAACCATAGCGATGGGTTAGGAATCCGTTGGCGAGGTCGGTTTTCCAATCCGAATTCAAGCGGGCGTAACCCTAACCCTAATTTGGTTTTCCCCCCTATGGGATTTCCCCATGTATTTCACCCGGAAGCATAGAGGGGGGTGGGTTCGAAAAGTCGACCCCCTCCTAACCATACCGATGGGCTAGGAATCCGTTGGCGAGGTCGGTTTTCCAATCCGAATTCAAGCGGGCGTAACCCTAACCATAATTTGGTTTTCCCCCCTATGGGATTTCCCCATGTATTTCACCCGGAAGCATAGAGGGGGGTGGGTTCGAAAAGTCGACCCCCTCCTAACCATACCGATGGGCTAGGAATCCGTTGGCGAGGTCGGTTTTCCAATCCAAATTCAAGCGGGCGTAACCCTAACCCTAATTTGGTTTCCCCCCCTATGGGATTTCCCCATGTATTTCACCCGGAGGCATAGAGGGGGGTGGGTTCGAAAAGTCGACCCCCTCCTAACCATACCGATGGCCTAGGAACCCGTTGGCGAGGTCGGTTTTCGAATCTGAATTCAAGCGGGCGTAACCCTAACCCTAATTTGGTTTTTCCCTCCTATGGGATTTCCCCATGTATTTCACCCGGAAGCATAGAGGGGGGTGGGTTCGAAAAGTCGACCCCCTCCTAACCATAGTGATGGGCTAGGAATACGTTGGCGAGGTCGATTTTCCAATCCGAATTCAAACGGGCGTAACCCTAACCCTAATTTGGTTTTTCCCCCTATGGGATTTCCCCATGTATTTCACCCGGAAGCATAGAGGGGGATGGGTTCGAAAAGTCGCCCCCTCCTAACCATACCGATGGGCTAGGAATCCGTTGGCGAGGTCGGTTTTCCAATCCGAATTCAAGCGGGCGTAACCCTAACCCTAATTTGGTTTTCCCCCCTATGGGATTTCCACATGTATTTCACCCGGAAGGATAGAGGGGGGTGGGTTCGAAAAGTCGACCCCCTCCTAACCATACCGATGGGCTAGGAATCCGTTGGCGAGGTCGGTTTTCCAATCCGAATTCAAGCGGGCGTAACCCTAACCCTAATTTGGTTTTCCCCCCTATGGGATTTCCCCTTGTATTTCACCCGGAAGCATAGAGGGGGGTGGGTTCGAAAAGTTGACCCCCTCCTAACCATACCGATGGCCTAGGAATCTGTTGGCGAGGTCGGTTTTCGAATCTGAATTCAAGCGGGCGTAACCCTAACCCTAATTTGGTTTTTCCCCCTATGGGATTTCCCCATGTATTTCACCCGGAAGCATAGAGGGGGGTGGGTTCAAAAAGTCGAACCCCTCCTAACCATACCGATGCCCTAGGAATCTGTTGGCGAGGTCAGTTTTCGAATCTGAATTCAAGCGGGCGTAACCCTAACCCTAATTTGGTTTTTCCCCCTATGGGATTTCCCCATGTATTTCACCCGGAAGCATAGAGGGGGGTGGGTTCGAAAAGTTGACCCCCTCCTAACCATAGCGATGGGTTAGGAATCCGTTGGCGAGGTCGGTTTTCGAATCTGAATTCAAGCGGGCGTAACCCTAACCCTAATTTGGTTTTTCCCCCTATGGGATTTCCCCATGTATTTCACCCGGAAGCATAGAGGGGGGTGGGTTCGAAAAGTTGACCCCCTCCTAACCATAGCGATGGGTTAGGAATCCGTTGGCGAGGTCAGTTTTCGAATCTGAATTCAAGCGGGCGTAACCCTAACCCTAATTTGGTTTTTCCCCCTATGGGATTTCCCCATGTATTTCCCCCGGAAGCATAGAGGGGGGTGGGTTCGAAAAGTTGACCCCCTCCTAACCATAGCGATGGGTTAGGAATCCGTTGGCGAGGTCGGTTTTCCAATCCGAATTCAAGCGGGCGTAACCCTAACCCTAATTTGGTTTTCCCCCCTATGGGATTTCCCCATGTATTTCACCCGGAAGCATAGAGGGGGGTGGGTTCGAAAAGTCGACCCACTCCTAACCATACCGATGGGCTAGGAATCCGTTGGCGAGGTCAGTCTTCCAATCCGAATTCAAGCGGGCGTAACCCTAACCCTAATTTGGTTTTCCCCCCTATGGGATTTCCCCATGTATTTCACCCGGAAGCATAGAGGGGGGTGGGTTCGAAAAGTCGACCCCCTCCTAACCATACCGATGGCCTAGGAATCCGTTGGCGAGGTCGGTTTTCGAATCCGAATTCAAGCAGGCGTAACCCTAACCCTAATTTGGTTTTTCCCCCAATGGGTTTCCCCATGTATTTCACCCGGAAGCATAGAGGGGGGTGGGTTCGAAAAGTCGACCCCCTCCTAACCATACCGATGGCCTAGGAATCTGTTGGCGAGGTCGGTTTTCAAATCTGAATTCAAGCGGGCGTAACCCTAACCCTAATTTGTTTTTTCCCCCTATGGGATTTCCCCATGTATTTCACCCGGAAGCATAGAGGGGGGTGGGTTCGAAAAGTCGACCCCCTCCTAACCATAGCGATGGGTTAGGAATCTGTTGGCGAGGTCGGTTTTCGAATCTTAATTCAAGCGGGCGTAACCCTAACCCTAATTTGGTTTTTCCCCCTATGGGATTTCCCCATGTATTTCACCCGGAAGCATAGAGGGGGGTGGGTTCGAAAAGTCGACCCCCTCCTAACCATACCGATGGGCTAGGAATCCGTTGGTGAGGTCGGTTTTCGAATCTGAATTCCAGCGGGCGTAACCCTAAACCTAATTTGGTTTTCCCCCCTATGGGATTTCCCCATGTATTTCACCCGGAAGCATAGAGGGGGGTGGGTTCGAAAAGTTGACCCCCTCCTAACCATAGCGATGGGTTAGGAATCCATTGGCGAGGTCGGTTTTCCAATCCGAATTCAAGCGGGCGTAACCCTAACCCTAATTTGGTTTTTCCCCCTATGTGATTTCCCCATGTATTTCACCTGGAAGCATAGAGGGGTGTGGGTTTGAAAAGTCGACCCACTCCTAACCATACCGATGGGCTAGGAATCTGTTGGCGAGGTCGGTTTTCCAATCCGAATTCAAGCGGGCATAACCCTAACCCTAATTTGGTTTTCCCCCCTATGGGATTTCCCCATGTATTTCACCCAGAAGCATAGAGGGGGGTGGGTTCGAAAAGTCGACCCCCTCCTAACCATACCGATGGCCTAGGAATCCGTTGGCGAGGTCGGTTTTCGAATCTGAATTCAAGCGGGCGTAACCCTAACCCTAATTTGGTTTTTCCCTCCTATGGGATTTCCCCATGTATTTCACCCGGAAGCATAGAGGGGGGTGGGTTCGAAAAGTCGACCCCCTCCTAACCATACCGATGGGCTAGGAATCCGTTGGCGAGGTCGGTTTTCGAATCTGAATTCAAGCGGGCGTAACCCTAACCCTAATTTGGTTTTTCCCCTATGGGATTTCCCCATGTATTTCACCCGGAAGCATAGAGGGGGGTGGGTTCGAAAAGTCGACCCCCTCCTAACCATAGCGATGGGCTAGGAATCCGTTGGCGAGGTCGATTTTCCAATCCGAATTCAAACGGGCGTAACCCTAACCCTAATTTGGTTTTTCCCCCTATGGGATTTCCCCATGTATTTCACCCGGAAGCATAGAGGGGGATGGGTTCGAAAAGTCGCCCCCTCCTAACCATACCGATGGGCTAGGAATCCGTTGGCGAGGTCGGTTTTCCAATCCGAATTCAAGCGGGCGTAACCCTAACCCTAATTTGGTTTTCCCCCCTATGGGATTTCCACATGTATTTCACCCGGAAGGATAGAGGGGGGTGGGTTCGAAAAGTCGACCCCCTCCTAACCATACCGATGGGCTAGGAATCCGTTGGCGAGGTCGGTTTTCCAATCCGAATTCAAGCGGGCGTAACCCTAACCCTAATTTGGTTTTCCCCCCTATGGGATTTCCCCTTGTATTTCACCCGGAAGCATAGAGGGGGGTGGGTTCGAAAAGTTGACCCCCTCCTAACCATACCGATGGCCTAGGAATCTGTTGGCGAGGTCGGTTTTCGAATCTGAATTCAAGCGGGCGTAACCCTAACCCTAATTTGGTTTTTCCCCCTATGGGATTTCCCCATGTATTTCACCCGGAAGCATAGAGGGGGGTGGGTTCAAAAAGTCGAACCCCTCCTAACCATACCGATGCCCTAGGAATCTGTTGGCGAGGTCAGTTTTCGAATCTGAATTCAAGCGGGCGTAACCCTAACCCTAATTTGGTTTTTCCCCCTATGGGATTTCCCCATGTATTTCACCCGGAAGCATAGAGGGGGGTGGGTTCGAAAAGTTGACCCCCTCCTAACCATAGCGATGGGTTAGGAATCCGTTGGCGAGGTCGGTTTTCGAATCTGAATTCAAGCGGGCGTAACCCTAACCCTAATTTGGTTTTTCCCCCTATGGGATTTCCCCATGTATTTCACCCGGAAGCATAGAGGGGGGTGGGTTCGAAAAGTTGACCCCCTCCTAACCATAGCGATGGGTTAGGAATCCGTTGGCGAGGTCAGTTTTCGAATCTGAATTCAAGCGGGCGTAACCCTAACCCTAATTTGGTTTTTCCCCCTATGGGATTTCCCCATGTATTTCCCCCGGAAGCATAGAGGGGGGTGGGTTCGAAAAGTTGACCCCCTCCTAACCATAGCGATGGGTTAGGAATCCGTTGGCGAGGTCGGTTTTCCAATCCGAATTCAAGCGGGCGTAACCCTAACCCTAATTTGGTTTTCCCCCCTATGGGATTTCCCCATGTATTTCACCCGGAAGCATAGAGGGGGGTGGGTTCGAAAAGTCGACCCACTCCTAACCATACCGATGGGCTAGGAATCCGTTGGCGAGGTCAGTCTTCCAATCCGAATTCAAGCGGGCGTAACCCTAACCCTAATTTGGTTTTCCCCCCTATGGGATTTCCCCATGTATTTCACCCGGAAGCATAGAGGGGGGTGGGTTCGAAAAGTCGACCCCCTCCTAACCATACCGATGGCCTAGGAATCCGTTGGCGAGGTCGGTTTTCGAATCCGAATTCAAGCAGGCGTAACCCTAACCCTAATTTGGTTTTTCCCCCAATGGGTTTCCCCATGTATTTCACCCGGAAGCATAGAGGGGGGTGGGTTCGAAAAGTCGACCCCCTCCTAACCATACCGATGGCCTAGGAATCTGTTGGCGAGGTCGGTTTTCAAATCTGAATTCAAGCGGGCGTAACCCTAACCCTAATTTGTTTTTTCCCCCTATGGGATTTCCCCATGTATTTCACCCGGAAGCATAGAGGGGGGTGGGTTCGAAAAGTCGACCCCCTCCTAACCATAGCGATGGGTTAGGAATCTGTTGGCGAGGTCGGTTTTCGAATCTTAATTCAAGCGGGCGTAACCCTAACCCTAATTTGGTTTTTCCCCCTATGGGATTTCCCCATGTATTTCACCCGGAAGCATAGAGGGGGGTGGGTTCGAAAAGTCGACCCCCTCCTAACCATACCGATGGGCTAGGAATCCGTTGGTGAGGTCGGTTTTCGAATCTGAATTCCAGCGGGCGTAACCCTAAACCTAATTTGGTTTTCCCCCCTATGGGATTTCCCCATGTATTTCACCCGGAAGCATAGAGGGGGGTGGGTTCGAAAAGTTGACCCCCTCCTAACCATAGCGATGGGTTAGGAATCCATTGGCGAGGTCGGTTTTCCAATCCGAATTCAAGCGGGCGTAACCCTAACCCTAATTTGGTTTTTCCCCCTATGTGATTTCCCCATGTATTTCACCTGGAAGCATAGAGGGGTGTGGGTTTGAAAAGTCGACCCACTCCTAACCATACCGATGGGCTAGGAATCTGTTGGCGAGGTCGGTTTTCCAATCCGAATTCAAGCGGGCATAACCCTAACCCTAATTTGGTTTTCCCCCCTATGGGATTTCCCCATGTATTTCACCCAGAAGCATAGAGGGGGGTGGGTTCGAAAAGTCGACCCCCTCCTAACCATACCGATGGCCTAGGAATCCGTTGGCGAGGTCGGTTTTCGAATCTGAATTCAAGCGGGCGTAACCCTAACCCTAATTTGGTTTTTCCCTCCTATGGGATTTCCCCATGTATTTCACCCGGAAGCATAGAGGGGGGTGGGTTCGAAAAGTCGACCCCCTCCTAACCATACCGATGGGCTAGGAATCCGTTGGCGAGGTCGGTTTTCGAATCTGAATTCAAGCGGGCGTAACCCTAACCCTAATTTGGTTTTTCCCCTATGGGATTTCCCCATGTATTTCACCCGGAAGCATAGAGGGGGGTGGGTTCGAAAAGTTGACCCCCTCCTAACCATAGCGATGGGTTAGGAATCCGTTGGCGAGGTCGGTTTTCCAATCCGAATTCAAGCGGGCGTAACCCTAACCCTAATTTGGTTTTTCCCCCTATGGGATTTCCGCATGTATTTCACCTGGAAGAATAGAGGGGGGTGGGTTTGAAAAGTCGACCCACTCCTAACCATACCGATGGGCTAGGAATCCGTTGGCGAGGTCGGTTTTCCAATCCGAATTCAAGCGGGCGTAACCCTAACCCTAATTTGGTTTTCCCCCCTATGGGATTTCCCCATGTATTTCACCCGGAAGGATAGAGGGGGGTGGGTTCGAAAAGTCGACCCCCTCCTAACCATACCGATGGGCTAGGAATCCGTTGGCGAGGTCGGTTTTCCAATCCGAATTCAAGCGGGCGTAACCCTAACCCTAATTTGGTTTTCCCCCCTATGGGATTTCTTCATGTATTTCACCCGGAAGCATAGAGGGGGGTGGGTTCGAAAAGTCGACCCCCTCCTAACCATACCGATGGCCTAGGAATCTGTTGGCGAGGTCGGTTATCGAATCTGAATTCAAGCGGGCGTAACCTAATTTGGTTTTTCCCCCTATGGGATTTCCCCATGTATTTCACCCGGAAGCATAGAGGGGGGTGGGTTCGAAAAGTCGACCCCCTCCTAACCATACCGATGGCCTAGGAATCTGTTGGCGAGGACGGTTTTCGAATCTGAATTCAAGCGGGCGTAACCCTAAACCTAATTTGGTTTTTCCCCCTATGGGATTTCCCCATGTATTTCACCCGGAAGCATAGAGGGGGGTGGGTTCGAAAAGTTGACCCCCTCCTAACCATAGCGATGGGTTAGGAATCCGTTGGCGAGGTCGGTTTTCGAATCTGAATTCAAGCGGGCGTAACCCTAACCCTAATTTGGTTTTTCCCTCCTATGGGATTTGCCCATGTATTTCACCTGGAAGCATAGAGGGGGGTGGGTTCGAAAAGTCGACCCCCTCCTAACCATACAGATGGCCTAGGAATCCGTTGGCGAGGTGGGTTTTCGAATCTGAATTCAAGCGGGCGTAACCCTAACCCTAATTTGGTTTTTCCCCCTATGGGATTTCCCCATGTATTTCACCCGGAAGCATAGAGGGGGGTGGGTTCAAAAAGTCGACCCCCTCCTAACCATACCGATGGCCTAGGAATCCGTTGGCGAGGTCGGTTTTCGAATCTGAATTCAAGCGGGCGTAACCCTAACCCTAATTTGTTTTTTCCCCCTATGGGATTTCCCCATGTATTTCACCCGGAAGCATAGAGGGGGGTGGGTTCGAAAAGTCGACCCCCTCCTAACCATAGCGATGGGTTAGGAATCTGTTGGCGAGGTCGGTTTTCGAATCTTAATTCAAGCAGGCGTAACCCTAACCCTAATTTGGTTTTTCCCCCTATGGGATTTCCCCATGTATTTCACCCGGAAGCATAGAGGGGGGTGGGTTCGAAAAGTTGACCCCCTCCTAACCATAGCGATGGGTTAGGAATCCGTTTGCGAGGTCGGTTTTCCAATCCGAATTCAAGCGGGCGTAACCCTAACCCTAATTTGGTTTTTCCCCCTATGGGATTTCCGCATGTATTTCACCTGGAAGAATAGAGGGGGGTGGGTTTGAAAAGTCGACCCACTCCTAACCATACCGATGGGCTAGGAATCCGTTGGCGAGGTCGGTTTTCCAATCCGAATTCAAGCGGGCGTAACCCTAACCCTAATTTGGTTTTCCCCCCTATGGGATTTCCCCATGTATTTCACCCGGAAGGATAGAGGGGGGTGGGTTCGAAAAGTCGACCCCCTCCTAACCATACTGATGGGCTAGGAATCCGTTGGCGAGGTCGGTTTTCCAATCCGAATTCAAGCGGGCGTAACCCTAACCCTAATTTGGTTTTCCCCCCTATGGGATTTCTTCATGTATTTCACCCGGAAGCATAGAGGGGGGTGGGTTCGAAAAGTCGACCCCCTCCTAACCATACCGATGGCCTAGGAATCTGTTGGCGAGGTCGGTTATCGAATCTGAATTCAAGCGGGCGTAACCTAATTTGGTTTTTCCCCCTATGGGATTTCCCCATGTATTTCACCCGGAAGCATAGAGGGGGGTGGGTTCGAAAAGTCGACCCCCTCCTAACCATACCGATGGCCTAGGAATCTGTTGGCGAGGACGGTTTTCGAATCTGAATTCAAGCGGGCGTAACCCTAAACCTAATTTGGTTTTTCCCCCTATGGGATTTCCCCATGTATTTCACCCGGAAGCATAGAGGGGGGTGGGTTCGAAAAGTTGACCCCCTCCTAACCATAGCGATGGGTTAGGAATCCGTTGGCGAGGTCGGTTTTCGAATCTGAATTCAAGCGGGCGTAACCCTAACCCTAATTTGGTTTTTCCCTCCTATGGGATTTGCCCATGTATTTCACCTGGAAGCATAGAGGGGGGTGGGTTCGAAAAGTCGACCCCCTCCTAACCATACAGATGGCCTAGGAATCCGTTGGCGAGGTGGGTTTTCGAATCTGAATTCAAGCGGGCGTAACCCTAACCCTAATTTGGTTTTTCCCCCTATGGGATTTCCCCATGTATTTCACCCGGAAGCATAGAGGGGGGTGGGTTCAAAAAGTCGACCCCCTCCTAACCATACCGATGGCCTAGGAATCCGTTGGCGAGGTCGGTTTTCGAATCTGAATTCAAGCGGGCGTAACCCTAACCCTAATTTGTTTTTTCCCCCTATGGGATTTCCCCATGTATTTCACCCGGAAGCATAGAGGGGGGTGGGTTCGAAAAGTCGACCCCCTCCTAACCATAGCGATGGGTTAGGAATCTGTTGGCGAGTTCGGTTTTCGAATCTGAATTCAAGCGGGCGTAACCCTAACCCTAATTTGTTTTTTCCCCCTATGGGATTTCCCCATGTATTTCACCCGGAAGCATAGAGGGGGGTGGGTTCGAAAAGTCGACCCACTCCTAACCATACCGATGGGCTAGGAATCCGTTGGCGAGGTCGGTTTTCCAATCCGAATTCAAGCGGGCGTAACCCTAACCCTAATTTGGTTTTCCCCCCTATGGGATTTCCCCATGTATTTCACCCGGAAGGATAGAGGGGGGTGGGTTCGAAAAGTCGACCCCCTCCTAACCATACCGATGGGCTAGGAATCCGTTGGCGAGGTCGGTTTTCCAATCCGAATTCAAGCGGGCGTAACCCTAACCCTAATTTGGTTTTCCCCCCTATGGGATTTCTTCATGTATTTCACCCGGAAGCATAGAGGGGGGTGGGTTCGAAAAGTCGACCCCCTCCTAACCATACCGATGGCCTAGGAATCTGTTGGCGAGGTCGGTTATCGAATCTGAATTCAAGCGGGCGTAACCTAATTTGGTTTTTCCCCCTATGGGATTTCCCCATGTATTTCACCCGGAAGCATAGAGGGGGGTGGGTTTGAAAAGTCGACCCCCTCCTAACCATACCGATGGCCTAGGAATCTGTTGGCGAGGACGGTTTTCGAATCTGAATTCAAGCGGGCGTAACCCTAAACCTAATTTGGTTTTTCCCCCTATGGGATTTCCCCATGTATTTCACCCGGAAGCATAGAGGGGGGTGGGTTCGAAAAGTTGACCCCCTCCTAACCATAGCGATGGGTTAGGAATCCGTTGGCGAGGTCGGTTTTCGAATCTGAATTCAAGCGGGCGTAACCCTAACCCTAATTTGGTTTTTCCCTCCTATGGGATTTGCCCATGTATTTCACCTGGAAGCATAGAGGGGGGTGGGTTCGAAAAGTCGACCCCCTCCTAACCATACCGATGGCCTAGGAATCTGTTGGCGAGGACGGTTTTCGAATCTGAATTCAAGCGGGCGTAACCCTAAACCTAATTTGGTTTTTCCCCCTATGGGATTTCCCCATGTATTTCACCCGGAAGCATAGAGGGGGGTGGGTTCGAAAAGTTGACCCCCTCCTAACCATAGCGATGGGTTAGGAATCCGTTGGCGAGGTCGGTTTTCGAATCTGAATTCAAGCGGGCGTAACCCTAACCCTAATTTGGTTTTTCCCTCCTTTGGGATTTGCCCATGTATTTCACCTGGAAGCATAGAGGGGGGTGGGTTCGAAAAGTCGACCCCCTCCTAACCATACAGATGGCCTAGGAATCCGTTGGCGAGGTGGGTTTTCGAATCTGAATTCAAGCGGGCGTAACCCTAACCCTAATTTGGTTTTTCCCCCTATGGGATTTCCCCATGTATTTCACCCGGAAGCATAGAGGGGGGTGGGTTCAAAAAGTCGACCCCCTCCTAACCATACCGATGGCCTAGGAATCCGTTGGCGAGGTCGGTTTTCGAATCTGAATTCAAGCGGGCGTAACCCTAACCCTAATTTGTTTTTTCCCCCTATGGGATTTCCCCATGTATTTCACCCGGAAGCATAGAGGGGGGTGGGTTCGAAAAGTCGACCCCCTCCTAACCATAGCGATGGGTTAGGAATCTGTTGGCGAGGTCGGTTTTCGAATCTTAATTCAAGCAGGCGTAACCCTAACCCTAATTTGGTTTTTCCCCCTATGGGATTTCCCCATGTATTTCACCCGGAAGCATAGAGGGGGGTGGGTTCGAAAAGTTGACCCCCTCCTAACCATAGCGATGGGTTAGGAATCCGTTTGCGAGGTCGGTTTTCCAATCCGAATTCAAGCGGGCGTAACCCTAACCCTAATTTGGTTTTTCCCCCTATGGGATTTCCGCATGTATTTCACCTGGAAGAATAGAGGGGGGTGGGTTTGAAAAGTCGACCCACTCCTAACCATACCGATGGGCTAGGAATCCGTTGGCGAGGTCGGTTTTCCAATCCGAATTCAAGCGGGCGTAACCCTAACCCTAATTTGGTTTTCCCCCCTATGGGATTTCCCCATGTATTTCACCCGGAAGGATAGAGGGGGGTGGGTTCGAAAAGTCGACCCCCTCCTAACCATACTGATGGGCTAGGAATCCGTTGGCGAGGTCGGTTTTCCAATCCGAATTCAAGCGGGCGTAACCCTAACCCTAATTTGGTTTTCCCCCCTATGGGATTTCTTCATGTATTTCACCCGGAAGCATAGAGGGGGGTGGGTTCGAAAAGTCGACCCCCTCCTAACCATACCGATGGCCTAGGAATCTGTTGGCGAGGTCGGTTATCGAATCTGAATTCAAGCGGGCGTAACCTAATTTGGTTTTTCCCCCTATGGGATTTCCCCATGTATTTCACCCGGAAGCATAGAGGGGGGTGGGTTCGAAAAGTCGACCCCCTCCTAACCATACCGATGGCCTAGGAATCTGTTGGCGAGGACGGTTTTCGAATCTGAATTCAAGCGGGCGTAACCCTAAACCTAATTTGGTTTTTCCCCCTATGGGATTTCCCCATGTATTTCACCCGGAAGCATAGAGGGGGGTGGGTTCGAAAAGTTGACCCCCTCCTAACCATAGCGATGGGTTAGGAATCCGTTGGCGAGGTCGGTTTTCGAATCTGAATTCAAGCGGACGTAACCCTAACCCTAATTTGGTTTTTCCCTCCTATGGGATTTGCCCATGTATTTCACCTGGAAGCATAGAGGGGGGTGGGTTCGAAAAGTCGACCCCCTCCTAACCATACAGATGGCCTAGGAATCCGTTGGCGAGGTGGGTTTTCGAATCTGAATTCAAGCGGGCGTAACCCTAACCCTAATTTGGTTTTTCCCCCTATGGGATTTCCCCATGTATTTCACCCGGAAGCATAGAGGGGGGTGGGTTCAAAAAGTCGACCCCCTCCTAACCATACCGATGGCCTAGGAATCCGTTGGCGAGGTCGGTTTTCGAATCTGAATTCAAGCGGGCGTAACCCTAACCCTAATTTGTTTTTTCCCCCTATGGGATTTCCCCATGTATTTCACCCGGAAGCATAGAGGGGGGTGGGTTCGAAAAGTCGACCCCCTCCTAACCATAGCGATGGGTTAGGAATCTGTTGGCGAGGTCGGTTTTCGAATCTTAATTCAAGCAGGCGTAACCCTAACCCTAATTTGGTTTTTCCCCCTATGGGATTTCCCCATGTATTTCACCCGGAAGCATAGAGGGGGGTGGGTTCGAAAAGTTGACCCCCTCCTAACCATAGCGATGGGTTAGGAATCCGTTGGCGAGGTCGGTTTTCGAATCTGAATTCAAGCGGACGTAACCCTAACCCTAATTTGGTTTTTCCCTCCTATGGGATTTGCCCATGTATTTCACCTGGAAGCATAGAGGGGGGTGGGTTCGAAAAGTCGACCCCCTCCTAACCATACAGATGGCCTAGGAATCCGTTGGCGAGGTGGGTTTTCGAATCTGAATTCAAGCGGGCGTAACCCTAACCCTAATTTGGTTTTTCCCCCTATGGGATTTCCCCATGTATTTCACCCGGAAGCATAGAGGGGGGTGGGTTCAAAAAGTCGACCCCCTCCTAACCATACCGATGGCCTAGGAATCCGTTGGCGAGGTCGGTTTTCGAATCTGAATTCAAGCGGGCGTAACCCTAACCCTAATTTGTTTTTTCCCCCTATGGGATTTCCCCATGTATTTCACCCGGAAGCATAGAGGGGGGTGGGTTCGAAAAGTCGACCCCCTCCTAACCATAGCGATGGGTTAGGAATCTGTTGGCGAGGTCGGTTTTCGAATCTTAATTCAAGCAGGCGTAACCCTAACCCTAATTTGGTTTTTCCCCCTATGGGATTTCCCCATGTATTTCACCCGGAAGCATAGAGGGGGGTGGGTTCGAAAAGTCGACCCCCTCCTAACCATACCGATGGGCTAGGAATCCGTTGGTGAGGTCGGTTTTCGAATCTGAATTCCAGCGGGCGTAACCCTAAACCTAATTTGGTTTTTCCCCCTATGGGATTTCCCCATGTATTTCACCCGGAAGCATAGAGGGGGGTGGGTTCGAAAAGTTGACCCCCTCCTAACCATAGCGATGGGTTAGGAATCCATTGGCGAGGTCGGTTTTCCAATCCGAATTCAAGCGGGCGTAACCCTAACCCTAATTTGGTTTTTCCCCCTATGGGATTTCCCCATGTATTTCACCTGGAAGCATAGAGGGGGGTGGGTTTGAAAAGTCGACCCACTCCTAACCATACCGATGGGCTAGGAATCCGTTGGCGAGGTCGGTTTTCCAATCCGAATTCAAGCGGGCATAACCCTAACCCTAATTTGGTTTTCCCCCCTATGGGATTTCCCCATGTATTTCACCCAGAAGCATAGAGGGGGGTGGGTTCGAAAAGTCGACCCCCTCCTAACCATACCGATGGCCTAGGAATCCGTTGGCGAGGTCGGTTTTCGAATCTGAATTCAAGCTGGCGTAACCCTAACCCTAATTTGGTTTTTCCCTCCTATGGGATTTCCCCATGTATTTCACCCGGAAGCATAGAGGGGGGTGGGTTCGAAAAGTCGACCCCCTCCTAACCATACCGATGGGCTAGGAATCCGTTGGCGAGGTCGGTTTTCGAATCTGAATTCAAGCGGGCGTAACCCTAACGCTAATTTGGTTTTTCCCCTATGGGATTTCCCCATGTATTTCACCCGGAAGCATAGAGGGGGGTGGGTTCAAAAAGTCGACCCCCTCCTAACCATACCGATGGCCTAGGAATCCGTTGGCGAGGTTGGTTTTCGAATCTGAATTCAAGCGGGCGTAACCCTAACCCTAATTTGGTTTTCCCCCCTATGGGATTTCCCCATGTATTTCACCCGGAAGGATAGAGGGGGGTGGGTTCGAAAAGTCGACCCCCCTCCTAACCATACCGATGGGCTAGGAATCCGTTGGCGAGGTCGGTTTTCCAATCCGAATTCAAACGGGCGTAACCCTAACCCTAATTTGGTTTTTCCCCCTATGGGATTTCCCCATGTATTTCACCCGGAAGCATAGAGGGGGATGGGTTCGAAAAGTCGACCCCCTCCTAACCATACCGATGGCTTAGGAATCCGTTGGCGAGGTCGGTTTTCGAATCTGAATTCAAGCGGGCGTAACCCTAAACCTAATTTGGTTTTTCCCCCTATGGGATTTCCCCATGTATTTCACCCGGAAGCATAGAGGGGGGTGGGTTCGAAAAGTTGACCCCCTCCTAACCATACAGATGGCCTAGGAATCCGTTGGCGAGGTTGGTTTTCGAATCTGAATTCAAGCGGGCGTAACCCTAACCCTAATTTGGTTTTTCCCCCTATGGGATTTCCCCATGTATTTCACCCGGAAGCATAGAGGGGGGTGGGTTCGAAAAGTCGACCCCCTCCTAACCATACCGATGGCCTAGGAATCCGTTGGCAAGGTCGGTTTTCGAATCTGAATTCAAGCGGGCGTAACCCTAACCCTAATTTGGTTTTTCCCCCTATGGGATTTCCCCATATATTTCACCCGGAAGCATAGAGGGGGGTGGGTTCGAAAACTCGACCCCCTCCTAACCATACCGATGGCCTAGGAATCCGTTGGCGAGGTCGGTTTTCGAATCTGAATTCAAGCGGGCGTAACCCTAACCCTAATTTGGTTTTTCCCCCTATGGGATTTCCCCATGTATTTCACCCGGAAGCATAGAGGGGGGTGGGTTCGAAAAGTCGACCCCCTCCTAACCATACCGATGGCCTAGGAATCTGTTGGCGAGGTCGGTTTTCGAATCTGAATTCAAGCGGGCGTAACCCTAAACCTAATTTGGTTTTTCCCCCTATGGGATTTCCCCATGTATTTCACCCGGAAGCATAGAGGGGAGTGGGTTCGAAAAGTTGACCCCCTCCTAACCATAGCGATGGGTTAGGAATCCGTTGGCGAGGTCGGTTTTCGAATCTGAATTCAAGCGGGCGTAACCCTAACCCTAATTTGGTTTTTCCCTCCTATGGGATTTGCCCATGTATTTCGCCTGGAAGCATAGAGGGGGGTGGGTTCGAAAAGTCGACCCCCTCCTAACCATACAGATGGCCTAGGAATCCGTTGGCGAGGTTGGTTTTCGAATCTGAATTCAAGCGGGCGTAACCCTAACCCTAATTTGGTTTTTCCCCCTATGGGATTTCCCCATGTATTTCACCCGGAAGCATAGAGGGGGGTGGGTTCGAAAAGTCGACCCCCTCCTAACCATACCGATGGCCTAAGAATCTGTTGGCGAGGTCGGTTTTCGAATCTGAATTCAAGCGGGCGTAACCCTAACCCTAATTTGGTTTTTCCCCCTATGGGATTTCCCCATGTATTTCACCCGGAAGCATAGAGGGGGGTGGGTTCGAAAAGTCGACCCCCTCCTAACCATACCGATGGCCTAGGAATCCGTTGGCGAGGTCGGTTTTCGAATCTGAATTCAAGCGGGCGTAACCCTAACCCTAATTTGGTTTTTCCCCCTATGGGATTTCCCCATGTATTTCACCCGGAAGCATAGAGGGGGGTGGGTTCGAAAAGTCGACCCGCTACTAACCATACCGATGGCCTAGGAATCTGTTGGCGAGGTCGGTTTTCGAATCTGAATTCAAGCGGGCGTAACCCTAAACCTAATTTGGTTTTTCCCCCTATGGGATTTCCCCATGTATTTCACCCGGAAGCATAGAGGGGGGTGGGTTCGAAAAGTTGACCCCCTCCTAACCATAGCGATGGGTTAAGAATCCGTTGGCGAGGTCGGTTTTCGAATCTGAATTCAAGCGGGCGTAACCCTAACCCTAATTTGGTTTTTCCCTCCTATGGGATTTCCCCATGTATTTCACCTGGAAGCATAGAGGGGGGTGGGTTCGAAAAGTCGACCCCCTCCTAACCATACCGATGGCCTAGGAATCCGTTGGCGAGGTTGGTTTTCGAATCTGAATACAAGCGGGCGTAACCCTAACCCTAATTTGGTTTTTCCCCCTATGGGATTTCCCCATGTATTTCACCCGGAAGCATAGAGGGGGGTGGGTTCGAAAAGTCGACCCCCTCCTAACCATACCGATGGCCTAGGAATCCGTTGGCGAGGTCGGTTTTCGAATCTGAATTCAAGCGGGCGTAACCCTAACCCTAATTTGGTTTTTCCCCCTATGGGATTTCCCCATGTATTTCACCCGGAAGCATAGAGGGGAGTGGGTTCGAAAAGTTGACCCCCTCCTAACCATAGCGATGGGTTAGGAATCCGTTGGCGAGGTCGGTTTTCGAATCTGAATTCAAGCGGGCGTAACCCTAACCCTAATTTGGTTTTTCCCTCCTATGGGATTTGCCCATGTATTTCGCCTGGAAGCATAGAGGGGGGTGGGTTCGAAAAGTCGACCCCCTCCTAACCATACAGATGGCCTAGGAATCCGTTGGCGAGGTCGGTTTTCGAATCTGAATTCAAGCGGGCGTAACCCTAACCCTAATTTGGTTTTTCCCCCTATGGGATTTCCCCATATATTTCACCCGGAAGCATAGAGGGGGGTGGGTTCGAAAAGTCGACCCCCTCCTAACCATACCGATGGCCTAGGAATCCGTTGGCGAGGTCGGTTTTCGAATCTGAATTCAAGCGGGCGTAACCCTAACCCTAATTTGGTTTTTCCCCCTATGGGATTTCCCCATGTATTTCACCCGGAAGCATAGAGGGGGGTGGGTTCGAAAAGTCGACCCCCTGCTAACCATACCGATGGCCTAGGAATCTGTTGGCGAGGTCGGTTTTCGAATCTGAATTCAAGCGGGCGTAACCCTAAACCTAATTTGGTTTTTCCCCCTATGGGATTTCCCCATGTATTTCACCCGGAAGCATAGAGGGGGGTGGGTTCGAAAAGTTGACCCCCTCCTAACCATAGCGATGGGTTAGGAATCCGTTGGCGAGGTCGGTTTTCGAATCTGAATTCAAGCGGGCGTAACCCTAACCCTAATTTGGTTTTTCCCTCCTATGGGATTTCCCCATGTATTTCACCTGGAAGCATAGAGGGGGGTGGGTTCGAAAAGTCGACCCCCTCCTAACCATACCGATGGCCTAGGAATCCGTTGGCGAGGTTGGTTTTCGAATCTGAATTCAAGCGGGCGTAACCCTAACCCTAATTTGGTTTTTCCCCCTATGGGATTTCCCCATGTATTTCACCCAGAAGCATAGAGGGGGGTGGGTTCGAAAAGTCGACCCCCTCCTAACCATACCGATGGCCTAGGAATCCGTTGGCGAGGTCGGTTTTCGAATCTGAATTCAAGCGGGCGGAACCCTAACCCTAATTTGGTTTTTCCCCCTATGGGATTTCCCCATGTATTACACCCTGAAGCATAGAGGGGGGTGGGTTCGAAAAGTCGACCCCCTCCTAACCATACCGATGGCTTAGGAATCCATTGGCGAGGTCGGTTTTCGAATCTGAATTCAAGCGGGCGTAACGCTAACCCTAATTTGGTTTTTCCCCCTATGGGATTTCTCCATGTATTTCACCCGGAAGCATAGAGGGGGGTGGGTTCGAAAAGTCGACCCCCTCCTAACCATACCGATGGCCTAGGAATCCGTTGGCGAGGTCGGTTTTCGAATCTGAATTCAAGCGGGCGTAACCCTAACCCTAATTTGGTTTTTCCCTCCTATGGGATTTCCCCATGTATTTCACCCGGAAGCATAGAGGGGGGTGGGTTCGAAAAGTCGACCCCCTCCTAACCATAACGATGGGCTAGGAATCCGTTGGCGAGGTCGATTTTCCAATCCGAATTCAAACGGGCGTAACCCGAACCCTAATTTGGTTTTCCCCCCTATGTGATTTCCCCATGTATTTCACCCGGAAGGATAGAGGGGGGTGGGTTCGAAAAGTCGACCCCCCTCCTAACCATACCGATGGGCTAGGAATCCGTTGGCGAGGTCGGTTTTCCAATCCGAATTCAAACGGGCGTAACCCTAACCCTAATTTGGTTTTTCCCCCTATGGGATTTCCCCATGTATTTCACCCGGAAGCATAGAGGGGGATGGGTTCGAAAAGTCGACCCCCTCCTAACCATACCGATGGCTTAGGAATCCGTTGGCGAGGTCGGTTTTCGAATCTGAATTCAAGCGGGCGTAACCCTAAACCTAGTTTGGTTTTTCCCCCTATGGGATTTCCCCATGTATTTCACCCGGAAGCATAGAGGGGGGTGGGTTCGAAGAGTTGACCCCCTCCTAACCATACAGATGGCCTAGGAATCCGTTGGCGAGGTTGGTTTTCGAATCTGAATTCAAGCGGGCGTAACCCTAACCCTAATTTGGTTTTTCCCCCTATGGGATTTCGCCATGTATTTCACCCGGAAGCATAGAGGGGGGTGGGTTCGAAAAGTCGACCCCCTCCTAACCATACCGATGGCCTAGGAATCCGTTGGCGAGGTCGGTTTTCGAATCTGAATTCAAGCGGGCGTAACCCTAACCCTAATTTGGTTTTTCCCCCTATGGGATTTCCCCATATATTTCACCCGGAAGCATAGAGGGGGGTGGGTTCGAAAACTCGACCCCCTCCTAACCATACCGATGGCCTAGGAATCCGTTGGCGAGGTCGGTTTTCGAATCTGAATTCAAGCGGGCGTAACCCTAACCCTAATTTGGTTTTTCCCCCTATGGGATTTCCCCATGTATTTCACCCGGAAGCATAGAGGGGGGTGGGTTCGAAAAGTCGACCCCCTGCTAACCATACCGATGGCCTAGGAATCTGTTGGCGAGGTCGGTTTTCGAATCTGAATTCAAGCGGGCGTAACCCTAAACCTAATTTGGTTTTTCCCCCTATGGGATTTCCCCATGTATTTCACCCGGAAGCATAGAGGGGGGTGGGTTCGAAAAGTTGACCCCCTCCTAACCATAGCGATGGGTTAGGAATCCGTTGGCGAGGTCGGTTTTCGAATCTGAATTCAAGCGGGCGTAACCCTAACCCTAATTTGGTTTTTCCCTCCTATGGGATTTCCCCATGTATTTCACCTGGAAGCATAGAGGGGGGTGGGTTCGAAAAGTCGACCCCCTCCTAACCATACCGATGGCCTAGGAATCCGTTGGCGAGGTTGGTTTTCGAATCTGAATACAAGCGGGCGTAACCCTAACCCTAATTTGGTTTTTCCCCCTATGGGATTTCCCCATGTATTTCACCCGGAAGCATAGAGGGGGGTGGGTTCGAAAAGTCGACCCCCTCCTAACCATACCGATGGCCTAGGAATCCGTTGGCGAGGTCGGTTTTCGAATCTGAATTCAAGCGGGCGTAACCCTAACCCTAATTTGGTTTTTCCCCCTATGGGATTTCCCCATGTATTACACCCTGAAGCATAGAGGGGGGGGGGTTCGAAAAGTCGACCCCCTCCTAACCATACCGATGGCTTAGGAATCCATTGGCGATGTCGGTTTTCGAATCTGAATTCAAGCGGGCGTAACCCTAACCCTAATTTGGTTTTTCCCCCTATGGGATTTCTCCATGTATTTCACCCGGAAGCATAGAGGGGGGTGGGTTCGAAAAGTCGACCCCCTCCTAACCATACCGATGGCCTAGGAATCCGTTGGCGAGGTCGGTTTTCGAATCTGAATTCAAGCGGGCGTAACCCTAACCCTAATTTGGTTTTTCCCTCCTATGGGATTTCCCCATCTATTTCACCCGGAAGCATAGAGGGGGGTGGGTTCGAAAAGTCGACCCCCTCCTAACCATAACGATGGGCTAGGAATCCGTTGGCGAGGTCGATTTTCCAATCCGAATTCAAACGGGCGTAACCCTAACCCTAATTTGGTTTTTCCCCCTATGGGATTTCCCCATGTATTTCACCCGGAAGCATAGAGGGGGATGGGTTCGAAAAGTCGACCCCCTCCTAACCATACCGATGGGCTAGGAATCCATTGGCGAGGTCGGTTTTCCAATCCGAATTCAAGTGGGCGTAACCCGAACCCTAATTTGGTTTTCCCCCCTATGTGATTTCCCCATGTATTTCACCCGGAAGCATAGAGGGGGGTGGGTTCGAAAAGTCGACCCCCTCCTAACCATACCGATGACCTAGGAATCTGTTGGCGAGGTCGGTTTTCGAATCTGAATTCAAGCGGGCGTAACCCTAACCCTAATTTGGTTTTTCCCCCTATGGGATTTCCCCATGTATTTCACCCGGAAGCATAGAGGGGGGTGGGTTCGAAAAGTTGACCCCCTCCTAACCATAGCGATGGGTTAGGAATCCGTTGGCGAGGTCGGTTTTCGAATCTGAATTCAAGCGGGCGTAACCCTAACCCTAATTTGGTTTTTCCCCCTATGGGATTTCCCCATGTATTTCACCCTGAAGCATAGAGGGGGGTGGGTTCGAAAAGTTGACCCCCTCCTAACCATAGCGATGGGTTAGGAATCCGTTGGCGAGGTCGGTTTTCCAATCCGAATTCAAGCGGGCGTAACCCTAACCCTAATTTGGTTTTTCCCCCTATGGGATTTCCCCATGTATTTCACCCGGAAGCATAGAGGGGGGTGGGCTCGAAAAGTCGACCCACTCCTAACCATACCGATGGGCTAGGAATCCGTTGGCGAGGTCGGTTTTCCAATCCGAATTCAAGTGGGCGTAACCCTAACCCTAATTTGGTTTTCCCCCCTATGGGATTTCCCCATGTATTTCACCCAGAAGGATAGCGGGGGGTGGGTTCGAAAAGTCGACCCCCTCCTAACCATACCGATGGACTAGGAATCCGTTGGTGAGGTCAGTTTTCCAATCCGAATTCAAGCGGGCGTAACCCTAACCCTAATTTGGTTTTCCCCCCTATGGGATTTCCCCATGTATTTCACCTGGAAGCATAGAGGGGGGTGGGTTCGAAAAGTTGACCCCCTCCTAACCATACCGATGGCCTAAGAATCCGTTGGCGAGGTCGGTTTTCGAATCTGAATTCAAGCGGGCGTAACCCTAACCCTAATTTGGTTTTTCCCCCATGGGATTTCCCCATGTTTTTCACCCGGAAGCATAGAGGGGGGTAGGTTCGAAAAGTTGACCCCCTCCTAACCATAGCGATGGGTTAGGAATCCGTTGGCGAGGTCGGTTTTCGAATCTGAATTCAAGCGGGCGTAACACTAACCCTAATTTGGTTTTTCCCTCCTATGGGATTTCCCCATGTATTTCACCTGGAAGCATAGAGGGGGGTGGGTTCGAAAAGTTGACCCCCTCCTAACCATACCGATGGCCTAGGAATCTGTTGGCGAGGCCGGTTTTCGAATCTGAATTCAAGCGGGCGTAACCCTAACCCTAATTTGGTTTTCCCCCCTATGGGGTTTCCCCATGTATTTCACCCGGAAGCATAGAGGGGGGTGGGTTCGAAAAGTCGACCCCCTCCTAACCATACCGATGGCCTAGGAATCCGTTGGCCAGGTCGGTTTTCCAATCCGAATTCAAGCGGGCGTAACCCTAACCCTAATTTGGTTTTCCCCCCTATGGGATTTCCCCATGTATTTCACCCAGAAGCATAGAGGGGGGTGGGTTCGAAAAGTCGACCCCCTCCTAACCATACTGATGGGCTAGGAATCCGTAGGCGAGGTCGGTTTTCCAATCCGAATTCAAGCGGGCGTAACCCTAACCCTAATTTGGTTTTCCCCCCTATGGGATTTCCCCATGTATTTCACCCGGAAGCATAGAGGGGGGTGGGTTCGAAAAGTTGACCCCCTCCTAACCATACCGATGGCCTAGGAATCTGTTGGCGAGGTCGGTTTTCGAATCTGAATTCAAGCGGGCGTAACCCTAACCCTAATTTGGTTTTTCCCCCTATGGGATTTCCCCATGTATTTCACCCGGAAGCATACAGGGGGGTGGGTTCGAAAAGTCGACCCCCTCCTAACCATACCGATTGCCTAGGAATCCGTTGGCGAGGTCGGTTTTCGAATCTGAATTCAAGCGGGCGTAACCCTAACCCTAATTTGGTTTTTCCCCCTATGGGATTTCCCCATGTATTTCACCCGGAAGCATAGAGGGGTGTGGGTTCGAAAAGTTGACCCCCTCCTAACCATAGCGATGGGTTAGGAATCCGTTGGCGAGGTCGGTTTTCGAATCTGAATTCAAGCGGGCGTAACCCTAACCCTAATTTGGTTTTTCCCCCTATGGGATTTCCCCATGTATTTCACCCGGAAGCATAGAGGGGGGTGGGTTCGAAAAGTCGACCCCCTCCTAACCATACCGATGGCCTTGGAATCTGTTGGCGAGGTCGGTTTTCAAATCTGAATTCAAGCGGGCGTAACCCTAACCCTAATTTGGTTTTTCCCCCTATGGGATTTCCCCATGTATTTCACCCGGAAGCATACAGGGGGGTGGGTTCGAAAAGTCGACCCCCTCCTAACCATACCGATGGCCTAGGAATCCGTTGGCGAGGTCGGTTTTCGAATCTGAATTCAAGCGGGCGTAACCCTAACCCTAATTTGGTTTTTCCCCCTATGGGATTTCCCCATGTATTTCACCCGGAAGCATACAGGGGGGTGGGTTCGAAAAGTCGACCCCCTCCTAACCATACCGATGGCCTAGGAATCCGTTGGCGAGGTCGGTTTTCGAATCTGAATTCAAGCGGGCGTAACCCTAACCCTAATTTGGTTTTTCCCCCTATGGGATTTCCCCATGTATTTCACCCGGAAGCATAGAGGGGGGTGGGTTCGAAAAGTCGACCCCCTCCTAACCATACCGATGGCCTAGGAATCTGTTGGCGAGGTCGGTTTTCAAATCTGAATTCAAGCGGGCGTAACCCTAACCCTAATTTGGTTTTTCCCCCTATGGGATTTCCCCATGTATTTCACCCGGAAGCATAGAGGGGTGTGGGTTCGAAAAGTTGACCCCCTCCTAACCATAGCGATGGGTTAGGAATCCGTTGGCGAGGTCGGTTTTCGAATCTGAATTCAAGCGGGCGTAACCCTAACCCTAATTTAGTTTTTCCCCCTATGGGATTTCCCCATGTATTTCACCCGGAAGCATAGAGGGGGGTGGGTTCGAAAAGTCGACCCCCTCCTAACCATACCGATGGCCTAGGAATCTGTTGGCGAGGTCGGTTTCCGAATCTGAATTCAAGCGGGCGTAACCCTAACCCTAATTTGGTTTTTCCCCCTATGGGATTTCCCCATGTATTTCACCCGGAAGCATAGAGGGGGGTGGGTTCGAAAAGTTGACCACCTCCTAACCATAGCGATGGGTTAGGAATCTGTTGGCGAGGTCGGTTTTCCAATCCGAATTCAAGCGGGCGTAACCCTAACCCTAATTTGGTTTTTCCCCCTATGGGATTTCCCCATGTATTTCACCCGGAAGCATAGAGGGGGGTGGGTTCGAAAAGTTGACCCCCTCCTAACCATAGCGATGGGTTAGGAATCCGTTGGCGAGGTCGGTTTTCGAATCTGAATTCAAGCGGGCGTAACCCTAACCCTAATTTGGTTTTTCCCTCCTATGGGATTTCCCCATGTATTTCACCCGGAAGCATAGAGGGGGGTGGGTTCGAAAAGTCGACCCCCTCCTAACCATACTGATGGGCTAGGAATCCGTTGGCGAGGTCGGTTTTCCAATCCGAATTCAAGCGGGCGTAACCCTAACCCTTATTTGGTTTTCCCCCCTATGGGATTTCCCCATGTATTTCACCCGGAAGCATAGAGGGGGGTGGGTTCGAAAAGTTGACCCCCTCCTAACCATACCGATGGCCTAGGAATCTGTTGGCGAGGTCGGTTTTCGAATCTGAATTCAAGCGGGCGTAACCCTAACCCTAATTTGGTTTTTCCCCCTATGGGATTTCCCCATGTATTTCACACGGAAGCATAGAGGGGGGTGGGTTCGAAAAGTCGACCCCCTCCTAACCATACCGATGGCCTAGGAATCCGTTGGCGAGGTCGGTTTTCGAATCTGAATTCAAGCGGGCGTAACCCTAACCCTAATTTGGTTTTTCCCCCTATGGGATTTCCCCATGTATTTCACCCGGAAGCATAGAGGGGGGTGGGTTCGAAAAGTCGACCCCCTCCTAACCACACCGATGGCCTAGGAATCCGTTGGCGAGGTCGGTTTTCCAATCCGAATTCAAGCGGGCGTAACCCTAACCCTAATTTGGTTTTTCCCTCCTATGGGATTTCCCCATGTATTTCACCCGGAAGCATAGAGGGGGGTGGGTTCGAAAAGTCGACCCCCTCCTAACCATACTGATGGGCTAGGAATCCGTTGGCGAGGTCGGTTTTCCAATCCGAATTCAAGCGGGCGTAACCCTAACCCTTATTTGGTTTTCCCCCCTATGGGATTTCCCCATGTATTTCACCCGGAAGCATAGAGGGGGGTGGGTTCGAAAAGTTGACCCCCTCCTAACCATACCGATGGCCTAGGAATCTGTTGGCGAGGTCGGTTTTCGAATCTGAATTCAAGCGGGCGTAACCCTAACCCTAATTTGGTTTTTTCCCCTATGGGATTTCCCCATGTATTTCACACGGAAGCATAGAGGGGGGTGGGTTCGAAAAGTCGACCCCCTCCTAACCATACCGATGGCCTAGGAATCCGTTGGCGAGGTCGGTTTTCGAATCTGAATTCAAGCGGGCGTAACCCTAACCCTAATTTGGTTTTTCCCCCTATGGGATTTCCCCATGTATTTCACCCGGAAGCATAGAGGGGGGTGGGTTCGAAAAGTCGACCCCCTCCTAACCATACCGATGGCTTAGGAATCCGTTGGCGAGGTCGGTTTTCGAATCTGAATTCAAGCAGGCGTAACCCTAACCATAATTTGGTTTTTCCCCCTATGGGATTTCCCCATGTATTTCACCCGGAAGCATAGAGGGGGGTGGGTTCGAAAAGTCGACCCCCTCCTAACCATACCGATGGCCTAGGAATCCATTGGCGAGGTCGGTTTTCGAATCTGAATTCAAGCGGGCGTAACCCTAACCCTAATTTGGTTTTTCCCCCTATGGGATTTCCCCATGTATTTCACCCGGAAGCATAGAGGGGGGTGGGTTCGAAAAGTCGACCCCCTCCTAACCATACCGATGGCCTAGGAATCCGTTGGCGAGGTCGGTTTTCGAATCTGAATTCAAGCGGGCATAACCCTAACCCTAATTTGGTTTTTCCCTCCTATGGGATTTCCCCATGTATTTCACCCGGAAGCATAGAGGGGGGTGGGTTCGAAAAGTCGACCCCCTCCTAACCATACCGATGGCCTAGGAATCCGTTGGCGAGGTCGGTTTTCGAATCTGAATTCAAGCGGGCGTAACCCTAACCCTAATTTGGTTTTTCCCCCTATGGGATTTCCCCATGTATTTCACCCGGAAGCATAGAGGGGGGTGGGTTCAAAAAGTCGACCCCCTCCTAACCATACCGATGCCCTAGGAATCTGTTGGCGAGGTCAGTTTTCGAATCTGAATTCAAGCGGGCGTAACCCTAACCCTAATTTGGTTTTTCCCCCTATGGGATTTCCCCATGTATTTCACCCGGAAGCATAGAGGGGGGTGGGTTCGAAAAGTTGACCCCCTCCTAACCATAGCGATGGGTTAGGAATCCGTTGGCGAGGTCGGTTTTCGAATCTGAATTCAAGCGGGCGTAACCCTAACCCTAATTTGGTTTTTCCCCCTATGGGATTTCCCCATGTATTTCACCCTGAAGCATAGAGGGGGGTGGGTTCGAAAAGTTGACCCCCTCCTAACCATAGCGATGGGTTAGGAATCCGTTGGCGAGGTCGGTTTTCCAATCCGAATTCAAGCGGGCGTAACCCTAACCCTAATTTGGTTTTTCCCCCTATGGGATTTCCCCATGTATTTCACCCGGAAGCATAGAGGGGGGTGGGTTCGAAAAGTCGACCCACTCCTAACCATACCGATGGGCTAGGAATCCGTTGGCGAGGTCGGTTTTCCAATCCGAATTCAAGCGGGCGTAACCCTAACCCTAATTTGGTTTTCCCCCCTATGGGATTTCCCCATGTATTTCACCCAGAAGGATAGCGGGGGGTGGGTTCGAAAAGTCGACCCCCTCCTAACCATACCGATGGGCTAGGAATCCGTTGGTGAGGTCAGTTTTCCAATCCGAATTCAAGCGGGCGTAACCCTAACCCTAATTTGGTTTTCCCCCCTATGGGATTTCCCCATGTATTTCACCTGGAAGCATAGAGGGGGGTGGGTTCGAAAAGTCGACCCCCTCCTAACCATACCGATGGCCTAGGAATCCGTTGGCGAGGTCAGTTTTCGAATGCGAATTCAAGCGGGCGTAACCCTAACCCTAATTTGGTTTTCCCCCCTATGGGATTTCCCCATGTATTTCACCCGGAAGCATAGAGGGGGGTGGGTTCGAAAAGTCGACCCCCTCCTAACCATACCGATGGCCTAGGAATCTGTTGGCGAGGTCGGTTTTCGAATCTGAATTCAAGCGGGCGTAACCCTAACCCTAATTTGGTTTTTTCCCCTATGGGATTTCCCCATGTATTTCACCCGGAAGCATAGAGGGGGGTGGGTTGGAAAGTTGACCCCCTCCTAACCATAGCGATGGGTTAAGAATCCGTTGGCGAGGTCGGTTTTCGAATCTGAATTCAAGCGGGCGTAACCCTAACCCTAATTTGGTTTTTCCCTCCTATGGGATTTCCCCATGTATTTCACCTGGAAGCATAGAGGGGGGTGGGTTCGAAAAGTCGACCCCCTCCTAACCATACCGATGGCCTAGGAATCCGTTGGCGAGGTCGGTTTTCCAATCCGAATTCAAGCGGGCGTAACCCTAACCCTAATTTGGTTTTTCCCCCTATGGGATTTCCCCATGTATTTCACCTGGAAGCATAGAGGGGGGTGGGTTTGAAAAGTCGACCCACTCCTAACCATACCGATGGGCTAGGAATCCGTTGGCGAGGTCGGTTTTCCAATCCGAATTCAAGCGGGCGTAACCCTAACCCTAATTTGGTTTTTCCCCCTATGGGATTTCCCCATGTATTTCACCTGGAAGCATAGAGGGGGGTGGGTTCGAAAAGTCGACCCACTCCTAACCATACCGATGGCCTAGGAATCCGTTGGCGAGGTCGGTTTTCGAATCTGAATTCAAGCGGGCGTAACCCTAACCCTAATTTGGTTTTTCCCCCTATGGGATTTCCCCATGTTTTTCCCCCGGAAGCATAGAGGGGGGTGGGTTCGAAAAGTTGACCCCCTCCTAACCATAGCGATGGGTTAGGAATCCGTTGGCGAGGTCGGTTTTCCAATCCGAATTCAAGCGGGCGTAACCCTAACCCTAATTTGGTTTTTCCCCCTATGGGATTTCCCCATGTATTTCACCCGGAAGCATAGAGGGGGGTGGGTTTGAAAAGTCGACCCACTCCTAACCATACCGATGGGCTAGGAATCCGTTGGCGAGGTCGGTTTTCCAATCCGAATTGAAGCGGGCGTAACCCTAACCCTAATTTGGTTTCCCCCCCTATGGGATTTCCCCATGTATTTCACCCGGAAGGATAGAGGGGGGTGGGTTCGAAAAGTCGACCCCCTCCTAACCATACCGATGGGCTAGGAATCCGTTGGCGAGGTCGGTTTTCCAATCCGAATTCAAGCGGGCGTAACCCTAACCCTAATTTGGTTTTCCCCCCTATGGGATTTCCCCATGTATTTCACCCGGAAGCATAGAGGGGGGTGGGTTCGAAAAGTCGGCCCCCTCCTAACCATACCGATGGCCTAGGAATCTGTTGGCGAGGTCGGTTATCGAATCTGAATTCAAGCAGGCGTAACCCTAACCCTAATTTGGTTTTTCCCCCTATGGGATTTCCCCATGTATTTCACCTGGAAGCATAGAGGGGGGTGGGTTCGAAAAGTCGACCCCCTCCTAACCATACCGATGGCCTAGGAATCTGTTGGCGAGGTCGGTTTTCGAATCTGAATTCAAGCGGGCGTAACCCTAACCCTAATTTGGTTTTTCCCCCTATGGGATTTCCCCATGTATTTCACCCGGAAGCATAGAGGGGGGTGGGTTCGAAAAGTTGACCCCCTCCTAACCATAGCGATGGGTTAGGAATCCGTTGGCGAGGTCGGTTTTCGAATCTGAATTCAAGCGGGCGTAACCCTAACCCTAATTTGGTTTTTCCCCCTATGGGATTTCCCCATGTATTTCACCCGGAAGCATAGAGGGGGGTGGGTTCGAAAGTTGACCCCCTCCTAACCATAGCGATGGGTTAGGAATCCGTTGGCGAGGTCGGTTTTCCAATCTGAATTCAAGCGGGCGTAACCCTAACCCTAATTTGGTTTTTCCCCCTATGGGATTTCCCCATGTATATCACCCGGAAGCATAGAGGGGGGTGGGTTCGAAAGTTGACCCCCTCCTAACCATAGCGATGGGTTAGGAATTCCTTGGCGAGGTCGGTTTTCGAATCTGAATTCAAGCGGGCGTAACCCTAACCCTAATTTGGTTTCTCTCTCCTATGGGATTTCCCCATGTATTTAACCTGGAAGCATAGAGGGGGGTGGGTTCGAAAAGTCGACCCCCTCCTAACCATACCGATGGCCTAGGAATCCGTTGGCGAGGTCGGTTTTCGAATCTGAATTCAAGCGGGCGTAACCCTAACCCTAATTTGGTTTCCCCCCCTATGGGATTTCCCCATGTATTTCACCCGGAAGCATAGAGGGGGGTGGGTTCGAAAAGTCGACCCCCTCCTAACCATACCGATGGGCTAGGAATCCGTTGGCGAGGTCAGTTTTCCAATCCGAATTCAAGCGGGCGTAACCCTAACCCTAATTTGGTTTTCCCCCCTATGGGATTTTCCCATGTATTTCACCCGGAAGCATAGAGGGGGGTGGGTTTGAAAAGTCGACCCACTCCTAACCATACCGATGGGCTAGGAATCCGTTGGCGAGGTCGGTTTTCCAATCCGAATTGAAGCGGGCGTAACCCTAACCCTAATTTGGTTTTCCCCCCTATGGGATTTCCCCATGTATTTCACCCGGAAGGATAGAGGGGGGTGGGTTCGAAAAGTCGACCCCCTCCTAACCATACCGATGGGCTAGGAATCCGTTGGCGAGGTCGGTTTTCGAATCCGAATTCAAGCGGGCGTAACCCTAACCCTAATTTGGTTTCCCCCCCTATGGGATTTCCCCATGTATTTCACCCGGAAGCATAGAGGGGGGTGGGTTCGAAAAGTCGACCCCCTCCTAACCATACCGATGGCCTAGGAATCTGTTGGCGAGGTCGGTTTTCGAATCTGAATTCAAGCGGGCGTATCCCTAACCCTAATTTGGTTTTTCCCCCTATGGGATTTCCCCATGTATTTCACCCGGAAGCATAGAGGGGGGTGGGTTCGAAAAGTCGACCCCCTCCTAACCATACCGATGGCCTAAGAATCCGTTGGCGAGGTCGGTTTTCGAATCTGAATTCAAGCGGGCGTAACCCTAACCCTAATTTGGTTTTTCCCCCTATGGGATTTCCCCATGTATTTCACCCGGAAGCATAGAGGGGGGTGGGTTCGAAAAGTTGACCCCCTCCTAACCATAGCGATGGGTTAGGAATCCGTTGGCGAGGTCGGTTTTCGAATCTGAATTCAAGCGGGCGTAACCCTAACCCTAATTTGGTTTTTCCCTCCTTTGGGATTTCCCCATGTATTTCACCTGGAAGCATAGAGGGGGGTGGGTTCGAAAAGTTGACCCCCTCCTAACCATACCGATGGCCTAGGAATCTGTTGGCGAGGTCGGTTTTCGAATCTGAATTCAAGCGGGCGTAACCCTAACCCTAATTTGGTTTTCCCCCCTATGGGGTTTCCCCATGTATTTCACCCGGAAGCATAGAGGGGGGTGGGTTCGAAAAGTCGACCCCCTCCTAACCATACCGATGGCCTAGGAATCCGTTAGCGAGGTCGGTTTTCCAATCCGAATTCAAGCGGGCGTAACCCTAACCCTAATTTGGTTTTCCCCCCTATGGGATTTCCCCATGTATTTCACCCAGAAGCATAGAGGGGGGTGGGTTCGAAAAGTCGACCCCCTCCTAACCATACTGATGGGCTAGGAATCCGTAGGCGAGGTCGGTTTTCCAATCCGAATTCAAGCGGGCGTAACCCTAACCCTAATTTGGTTTTCCCCCCTATGGGATTTCCCCATGTATTTCACAAGGAAGCATAGAGGGGGGTGGGTTCGAAAAGTCGACCCCCTCCTAACCATACCGATGGCCTAGGAATCCGTTGGCGAGATCGGTTTTCGAATCTGAATTCAAGCGGGCGTAACCCTAACCCTAATTTGGTTTTCCCCCCTATGGGATTTCCCCATGTATTTCACCCGGAAGCATAGAGGGGGGTGGGTTCGAAAAGTCGACCCCCTCCTAACCATACTG
Source organism: Rhabdophis nuchalis (assembly GCA_039707465.1). Taxonomy (NCBI): domain Eukaryota; kingdom Metazoa; phylum Chordata; class Lepidosauria; order Squamata; family Natricidae; genus Rhabdophis; species Rhabdophis nuchalis. Next base: position 9,168,396 of record CM077654.1, read on the forward strand.
ATGGGCTAGGAATCCGTTGGCGAGGTCGGTTTTCCAATCTGAATTCAAGCGGGCGTAACCCTAACCCTAATTTTGTTTTCCCCCCTATGGCATTTCCCCATGTATTTCACCCGGAAGCATAGAGGGGGGTGGGTTCGAAAAGTCGACCCCCTCCTAACCATACCGATGGCCTAGGAATCTGTTGGCGAGGTCGGTTTTCGAATCTGAATTCAAGCGGGCGTAACCCTAACCCTAATTTGGTTTTTCCCCCTATGGGATTTCCCCATGTATTTCACCCGGAAGCATACAGGGGGGTGGGTTCGAAAAGTCGACCCCCTCCTAACCATACCGATGGCCTAGGAATCCGTTGGCGAGGTCGGTTTTCGAATCTGAATTCAAGCGGGCGTAACCCTAACCCTAATTTGGTTTTTCCCCCCTATGGGATTTCCCCATGTATTTCACCCGGAAGCATAGAGGGGGGTGGGTTCGAAAAGTCGACCCCCTCCTAACCATACCGATGGCCTAGGAATCTGTTGGCGAGGTCGGTTTTCAAATCTGAATTCAAGCGGGCGTAACCCTAACCCTAATTTGGTTTTTCCCCCTATGGGATTTCCCCATGTATTTCACCCGGAAGCATAGAGGGGTGTGGGTTCGAAAAGTTGACCCCCTCCTAACCATAGCGATGGGTTAGGAATCCGTTGGCGAGGTCGGTTTTCGAATCTGAATTCAAGCGGGCGTAACCCTAACCCTAATTTGGTTTCTCTCTCCTATGGGATTTCCCCATGTATTTAACCTGGAAGCATAGAGGGGGGTGGGTTCGAAAAGTCGACCCCCTCCTAACCATACCGATGGCCTAGGAATCCGTTGGCGAGGTCGGTTTTCGAATCTGAATTCAAGCGGGCGTAACCCTAACCCTAATTTGGTTTTCCCCCCTATGGGATTTCCCCATGTATTTCACCCGGAAGCATAGAGGGGGGTGGGTTCGAAAAGTCGACCCCCTCCTAACCATACCGATGGGCTAGGAATCCGTTGGCGAGGTCAGTTTTCCAATCCGAATTCAAGCGGGCGTAACCCTAACCCTAATTTGGTTTTCCCCCCTATGGGATTTCCCCATGTATTTCACCCGGAAGCATAGAGGGGGGTGGGTTTGAAAAGTCGACCCACTCCTAACCATACCGATGGGCTAGGAATCCGTTGGCGAGGTCGGTTTTCCAATCCGAATTGAAGCGGGCGTAACCCTAACCCTAATTTGGTTTCCCCCCCTATGGGATTTCCCCATGTATTTCACCCGGAAGCATAGAGGGGGGTGGGTTCGAAAAGTCGACCCCCTCCTAACCATACCGATGGCCTAGGAATCTGTTGGCGAGGTCGGTTTTCGAATCTGAATTCAAGCGGGCGTAACCCTAACCCTAATTTGGTTTTTCCCCCTATGGGATTTCCCCATGTATTTCACCTGGAAGCATAGAGGGGGGTGGGTTCGAAAAGTCGACCCCCTCCTAACCATACCGATGGCCTAAGAATCCGTTGGCGAGGTCGGTTTTCGAATCTGAATTCAAGCGGGCGTAACCCTAACCCTAATTTGGTTTTTCCCCCATGGGATTTCCCCATGTATTTCACCCGGAAGCATAGAGGGGGGTGGGTTCGAAAAGTTGACCCCCTCCTAACCATAGCGATGGGTTAGGAATCCGTTGGCGAGGTCGGTTTTCGAATCTGAATTCAAGCGGGCGTAACCCTAACCCTAATTTGGTTTTTGCCCCTATGGGATTTCCCCATGTATTTCACCCGGAAGCATAGAGGGGGGTGGGTTCGAAAAGTCGACCCCCTCCTAACCATACCGATGGCCTAGGAATCTGTTGGCGAGGTCGGTTTTCGAATCTGAATTCAAGCGGGCGTAACCCTAACCCTAATTTGGTTTTTCCCCCTATGGGATTTCCCCATGTATTTCACCCGGAAGCATAGAGGGGGGTGGGTTCGAAAAGTCGACCCCCTCCTAACCATACCGATGGCCTAAGAATCCGTTGGCGAGGTCGGTTTTCGAATCTGAATTCAAGCGGGCGTAACCCTAACCCTAATTTGGTTTTTCCCCCTATGGGATTTCCCCATGTATTTCACCCGGAAGCATAGAGGGGGGTGGGTTCGAAAAGTTGACCCCCTCCTAACCATAGCGATGGGTTAGGAATCCGTTGGCGAGGTCGGTTTTCGAATCTGAATTCAAGCGGGCGTAACCCTAACCCTAATTTGGTTTTTCCCTCCTATGGGATTTCCCCATGTATTTCACCTGGAAGCATAGAGGGGGGTGGGTTCGAAAAGTTGACCCCCTCCTAACCATACCGATGGCCTAGGAATCTGTTGGCGAGGTCGGTTTTCGAATCTGAATTCAAGCGGGCGTAACCCTAACCCTAATTTGGTTTTCCCCCCTATGGGGTTTCCCCATGTATTTCACCCGGAAGCATAGAGGGGGGTGGGTTCGAAAAGTCGACCCCCTCCTAACCATACCGATGGCCTAGGAATCCGTTGGCGAGGTCGGTTTTCCAATCCGAATTCAAGCGGGCGTAACCCTAACCCTAATTTGGTTTTCCCCCCTATGGGATTTCCCCATGTATTTCACCCAGAAGCATAGAGGGGGGTGGGTTCGAAAAGTCGACCCCCTCCTAACCATACTGATGGGCTAGGAATCCGTAGGCGAGGTCGGTTTTCCAATCCGAATTCAAGCGGGCGTAACCCTAACCCTAATTTGGTTTTCCCCCCTATGGGATTTCCCCATGTATTTCACCCGGAAGCATAGAGGGGGGTGGGTTCGAAAAGTCGACCCCCTCCTAACCATACCGATGGCCTAGGAATCCGTTGGCGAGATCGGTTTTCGAATCTGAATTCAAGTGGGCGTAACCCTAACCCTAATTTGGTTTTCCCCCCTATGGGATTTCCCCATGTATTTCACCCGGAAGCATAGAGGGGGGTGGGTTCGAAAAGTCGACCCCCTCCTAACCATACTGATGGGCTAGGAATCCGTTGGCGAGGTCGGTTTTCCAATCTGAATTCAAGCGGGCGTAACCCTAACCCTAATTTTGTTTTCCCCCCTATGGGATTTCCCCATGTATTTCACCCGGAAGCATAGAGGGGGGTGGGTTCGAAAAGTCGACCCCCTCCTAACCATACCGATGGCCTAGGAATCTGTTGGCGAGGTCGGTTTTCGAATCTGAATTCAAGCGGGCGTAACCCTAACCCTAATTTGGTTTTTCCCCCTATGGGATTTCCCCATGTATTTCACCCGGAAGCATACAGGGGGGTAGGTTCGAAAAGTCGACCCCCTCCTAACATATACCGATGGCCTAGGAATCCGTTGGCGAGGTCGGTTTTCGAATCTGAATTCAAGCGGGCGTAACCCTAACCCTAATTTGGTTTTTCCCCCTATGGGATTTCCCCATGTATTTCACCCGGAAGCATAGAGGGGGGTGGGTTCGAAAAGTCGACCCCCTCCTAACCATACCGATGGCCTAGGAATCTGTTGGCGAGGTCGGTTTTCAAATCTGAATTCAAGCGGGCGTAACCCTAACCCTAATTTGGTTTTTCCCCCTATGGGATTTCCCCATGTATTTCACCCGGAAGCATAGAGGGGTGTGGGTTCGAAAAGTTGACCCCCTCCTAACCATAGCGATGGGTTAGGAATCCGTTGGCGAGGTCGGTTTTCGAATCTGAATTCAAGCGGGCGTAACCCTAACCCTAATTTGGTTTCTCTCTCCTATGGGATTTCCCCATGTATTTAACCTGGAAGCATAGAGGGGGGTGGGTTCGAAAAGTCGACCCCCTCCTAACCATACCGATGGCCTAGGAATCCGTTGGCGAGGTCGGTTTTCGAATCCGAATTCAAGCGGGCGTAACCCTAACCCTAATTTGGTTTTCCCCCCTATGGGATTTCCCCATGTATTTCACCCGGAAGCATAGAGGGGGGTGGGTTCGAAAAGTCGACCCCCTCCTAACCATACCGATGGCCTAAGAATCCGTTGGCGAGGTCGGTTTTCGAATCTGAATTCAAGCGGGCGTAACCCTAACCCTAATTTGGTTTTTCCCCCATTGGATTTCCCCATGTATTTCACCCGGAAGCATAGAGGGGGGTGGGTTCGAAAAGTTGACCCCCTCCTAACCATAGCGATGGGTTAGGAATCCGTTGGCGAGGTCGGTTTTCGAATCTGAATTCAAGCGGGCGTAACCCTAACCCTAATTTGGTTTTTCCCTCCTATGGGATTTCCCCATGTATTTCACCTGGAAGCATAGAGGGGGGTGGGTTCGAAAAGTCGACCCCCTCCTAACCATACCGATGGGCTAGGAATCCGTTGGCGAGGTCAGTTTTCCAATCCGAATTCAAGCGGGCGTAACCCTAACCCTAATTTGGTTTTCCCCCCTATGGGATTTCCCCATGTATTTCACCCGGAAGCATAGAGGGGGGTGGGTTTGAAAAGTCGACCCACTCCTAACCATACCGATGGGCTAGGAATCCGTTGGCGAGGTCGGTTTTCCAATCCGAATTGAAGCGGGCGTAACCCTAACCCTAATTTGGTTTCCCCCCCTATGGGATTTCCCCATGTATTTCACCCGGAAGCATAGAGGGGGGTGGGTTCGAAAAGTCGACCCCCTCCTAACCATACCGATGGCCTAGGAATCTGTTGGCGAGGTCGGTTTTCGAATCTGAATTCAAGCGGGCGTAACCCTAACCCTAATTTGGTTTTTCCCCCTATGGGATTTCCCCATGTATTTCACCCGGAAGCATAGAGGGGGGTGGGTTCGAAAAGTCGACCCCCTCCTAACCATACCGATGGCCTAAGAATCCGTTGGCGAGGTCGGTTTTCGAATCTGAATTCAAGCGGGCGTAACCCTAACCCTAATTTGGTTTTTCCCCCATGGGATTTCCCCATGTATTTCACCCGGAAGCATAGAGGGGGGTGGGTTCGAAAAGTTGACCCCCTCCTAACCATAGCGATGGGTTAGGAATCCGTTGGCGAGGTCGGTTTTCGAATCTGAATTCAAGCGGGCGTAACCCTAACCCTAATTTGGTTTTTGCCCCTATGGGATTTCCCCATGTATTTCACCCGGAAGCATAGAGGGGGGTGGGTTCGAAAAGTCGACCCCCTCCTAACCATACCGATGGCCTAGGAATCTGTTGGCGAGGTCGGTTTTCGAATCTGAATTCAAGCGGGCGTAACCCTAACCCTAATTTGGTTTTTCCCCCTATGGGATTTCCCCATGTATTTCACCCGGAAGCATAGAGGGGGGTGGGTTCGAAAAGTCGACCCCCTCCTAACCATACCGATGGCCTAAGAATCCGTTGGCGAGGTCGGTTTTCGAATCTGAATTCAAGCGGGCGTAACCCTAACCCTAATTTGGTTTTTCCCCCTATGGGATTTCCCCATGTATTTCACCCGGAAGCATAGAGGGGGGTGGGTTCGAAAAGTTGACCCCCTCCTAACCATAGCGATGGGTTAGGAATCCGTTGGCGAGGTCGGTTTTCGAATCTGAATTCAAGCGGGCGTAACCCTAACCCTAATTTGGTTTTTCCCTCCTATGGGATTTCCCCATGTATTTCACCTGGAAGCATAGAGGGGGGTGGGTTCGAAAAGTTGACCCCCTCCTAACCATACCGATGGCCTAGGAATCTGTTGGCGAGGTCGGTTTTCGAATCTGAATTCAAGCGGGCGTAACCCTAACCCTAATTTGGTTTTCCCCCCTATGGGGTTTCCCCATGTATTTCACCCGGAAGCATAGAGGGGGGTGGGTTCGAAAAGTCGACCCCCTCCTAACCATACCGATGGCCTAGGAATCCGTTGGCGAGGTCGGTTTTCCAATCCGAATTCAAGCGGGCGTAACCCTAACCCTAATTTGGTTTTCCCCCCTATGGGATTTCCCCATGTATTTCACCCAGAAGCATAGAGGGGGGTGGGTTCGAAAAGTCGACCCCCTCCTAACCATACTGATGGGCTAGGAATCCGTAGGCGAGGTCGGTTTTCCAATCCGAATTCAAGCGGGCGTAACCCTAACCCTAATTTGGTTTTCCCCCCTATGGGATTTCCCCATGTATTTCACCCGGAAGCATAGAGGGGGGTGGGTTCGAAAAGTCGACCCCCTCCTAACCATACCGATGGCCTAGGAATCCGTTGGCGAGATCGGTTTTTGAATCTGAATTCAAGTGGGCGTAACCCTAACCCTAATTTGGTTTTCCCCCCTATGGGATTTCCCCATGTATTTCACCCGGAAGCATAGAGGGGGGTGGGTTCGAAAAGTCGACCCCCTCCTAACCATACCGATGGGCTAGGAATCCGTTGGCGAGGTCAGTTTTCCAATCCGAATTCAAGCGGGCGTAACCCTAACCCTAATTTGGTTTTCCCCCCTATGGGATTTCCCCATGTATTTCACCCGGAAGCATAGAGGGGGGTGGGTTCGAAAAGTCGACCCCCTCCTAACCATACCGATGGCCTAAGAATCCGTTGGCGAGGTCAGTTTTCGAATCTGAATTCAAGCGGGCGTAACCCTAACCCTAATTTGGTTTTTCCCCCATGGGATTTCCCCATGTATTTCACCCGGAAGCATAGAGGGGGGTGGGTTCGAAAAGTTGACCCCCTCCTAACCATAGCGATGGGTTAGGAATCCGTTGGCGAGGTCGGTTTTCGAATCTGAATTCAAGCGGGCGTAACCCTAACCCTAATTTGGTTTTTCCCTCCTATGGGATTTCCCCATGTATTTCACCTGGAAGCATAGAGGGGGGTGGGTTCGAAAAGTTGACCCCCTCCTAACCATACCGATGGCCTAGGAATCTGTTGGCGAGGTCGGTTTTCGAATCTGAATTCAAGCGGGCGTAACCCTAACCCTAATTTGGTTTTCCCCCCTATGGGGTTTCCCCATGTATTTCACCCGGAAGCATAGAGGGGGGTGGGTTCGAAAAGTCGACCCCCTCCTAACCATACCGATGGCCTAGGAATCCGTTGGCGAGGTCGGTTTTCCAATCCGAATTCAAGCTGGCGTAACCCTAACCCTAATTTGGTTTTCCCCCCTATGGGATTTCCCCATGTATTTCACCCAGAAGCATAGAGGGGGGTGGGTTCGAAAAGTCGACCCCCTCCTAACCATACTGATGGGCTAGGAATCCGTAGGCGAGGTCGGTTTTCCAATCCGAATTCAAGCGGGCGTAACCCTAACCCTAATTTGGTTTTCCCCCCTATGGGATTTCCCCATGTATTTCACCCGGAAGCATAGAGGGGGGTGGGTTCGAAAAGTTGACCCCCTCCTAACCATACCGATGGCCTAAGAATCCGTTGGCGAGGTCGGTTTTCGAATCTGAATTCAAGCGGGCGTAACCCTAACCCTAATTTGGTTTTTCCCCCATGGGATTTCCCCATGTTTTTCACCCGGAAGCATAGAGGGGGGTAGGTTCGAAAAGTTGACCCCCTCCTAACCATAGCGATGGGTTAGGAATCCGTTGGCGAGGTCGGTTTTCGAATCTGAATTCAAGCGGGCGTAACACTAACCCTAATTTGGTTTTTCCCTCCTATGGGATTTCCCCATGTATTTCACCTGGAAGCATAGAGGGGGGTGGGTTCGAAAAGTTGACCCCCTCCTAACCATACCGATGGCCTAGGAATCTGTTGGCGAGGCCGGTTTTCGAATCTGAATTCAAGCGGGCGTAACCCTAACCCTAATTTGGTTTTCCCCCCTATGGGGTTTCCCCATGTATTTCACCCGGAAGCATAGAGGGGGGTGGGTTCGAAAAGTCGACCCCCTCCTAACCATACCGATGGCCTAGGAATCCGTTGGCCAGGTCGGTTTTCCAATCCGAATTCAAGCGGGCGTAACCCTAACCCTAATTTGGTTTTCCCCCCTATGGGATTTCCCCATGTATTTCACCCAGAAGCATAGAGGGGGGTGGGTTCGAAAAGTCGACCCCCTCCTAACCATACTGATGGGCTAGGAATCCGTAGGCGAGGTCGGTTTTCCAATCCGAATTCAAGCGGGCGTAACCCTAACCCTAATTTGGTTTTCCCCCCTATGGGATTTCCCCATGTATTTCACCCGGAAGCATAGAGGGGGGTGGGTTCGAAAAGTTGACCCCCTCCTAACCATACCGATGGCCTAGGAATCTGTTGGCGAGGTCGGTTTTCGAATCTGAATTCAAGCGGGCGTAACCCTAACCCTAATTTGGTTTTTCCCCCTATGGGATTTCCCCATGTATTTCACCCGGAAGCATACAGGGGGGTGGGTTCGAAAAGTCGACCCCCTCCTAACCATACCGATTGCCTAGGAATCCGTTGGCGAGGTCGGTTTTCGAATCTGAATTCAAGCGGGCGTAACCCTAACCCTAATTTGGTTTTTCCCCCTATGGGATTTCCCCATGTATTTCACCCGGAAGCATAGAGGGGTGTGGGTTCGAAAAGTTGACCCCCTCCTAACCATAGCGATGGGTTAGGAATCCGTTGGCGAGGTCGGTTTTCGAATCTGAATTCAAGCGGGCGTAACCCTAACCCTAATTTGGTTTTTCCCCCTATGGGATTTCCCCATGTATTTCACCCGGAAGCATAGAGGGGGGTGGGTTCGAAAAGTCGACCCCCTCCTAACCATACCGATGGCCTTGGAATCTGTTGGCGAGGTCGGTTTTCAAATCTGAATTCAAGCGGGCGTAACCCTAACCCTAATTTGGTTTTTCCCCCTATGGGATTTCCCCATGTATTTCACCCGGAAGCATACAGGGGGGTGGGTTCGAAAAGTCGACCCCCTCCTAACCATACCGATGGCCTAGGAATCCGTTGGCGAGGTCGGTTTTCGAATCTGAATTCAAGCGGGCGTAACCCTAACCCTAATTTGGTTTTTCCCCCTATGGGATTTCCCCATGTATTTCACCCGGAAGCATACAGGGGGGTGGGTTCGAAAAGTCGACCCCCTCCTAACCATACCGATGGCCTAGGAATCCGTTGGCGAGGTCGGTTTTCGAATCTGAATTCAAGCGGGCGTAACCCTAACCCTAATTTGGTTTTTCCCCCTATGGGATTTCCCCATGTATTTCACCCGGAAGCATAGAGGGGGGTGGGTTCGAAAAGTCGACCCCCTCCTAACCATACCGATGGCCTAGGAATCTGTTGGCGAGGTCGGTTTTCAAATCTGAATTCAAGCGGGCGTAACCCTAACCCTAATTTGGTTTTTCCCCCTATGGGATTTCCCCATGTATTTCACCCGGAAGCATAGAGGGGTGTGGGTTCGAAAAGTTGACCCCCTCCTAACCATAGCGATGGGTTAGGAATCCGTTGGCGAGGTCGGTTTTCGAATCTGAATTCAAGCGGGCGTAACCCTAACCCTAATTTAGTTTTTCCCCCTATGGGATTTCCCCATGTATTTCACCCGGAAGCATAGAGGGGGGTGGGTTCGAAAAGTCGACCCCCTCCTAACCATACCGATGGCCTAGGAATCTGTTGGCGAGGTCGGTTTCCGAATCTGAATTCAAGCGGGCGTAACCCTAACCCTAATTTGGTTTTTCCCCCTATGGGATTTCCCCATGTATTTCACCCGGAAGCATAGAGGGGGGTGGGTTCGAAAAGTTGACCACCTCCTAACCATAGCGATGGGTTAGGAATCTGTTGGCGAGGTCGGTTTTCCAATCCGAATTCAAGCGGGCGTAACCCTAACCCTAATTTGGTTTTTCCCCCTATGGGATTTCCCCATGTATTTCACCCGGAAGCATAGAGGGGGGTGGGTTCGAAAAGTTGACCCCCTCCTAACCATAGCGATGGGTTAGGAATCCGTTGGCGAGGTCGGTTTTCGAATCTGAATTCAAGCGGGCGTAACCCTAACCCTAATTTGGTTTTTCCCTCCTATGGGATTTCCCCATGTATTTCACCCGGAAGCATAGAGGGGGGTGGGTTCGAAAAGTCGACCCCCTCCTAACCATACTGATGGGCTAGGAATCCGTTGGCGAGGTCGGTTTTCCAATCCGAATTCAAGCGGGCGTAACCCTAACCCTTATTTGGTTTTCCCCCCTATGGGATTTCCCCATGTATTTCACCCGGAAGCATAGAGGGGGGTGGGTTCGAAAAGTTGACCCCCTCCTAACCATACCGATGGCCTAGGAATCTGTTGGCGAGGTCGGTTTTCGAATCTGAATTCAAGCGGGCGTAACCCTAACCCTAATTTGGTTTTTCCCCCTATGGGATTTCCCCATGTATTTCACACGGAAGCATAGAGGGGGGTGGGTTCGAAAAGTCGACCCCCTCCTAACCATACCGATGGCCTAGGAATCCGTTGGCGAGGTCGGTTTTCGAATCTGAATTCAAGCGGGCGTAACCCTAACCCTAATTTGGTTTTTCCCCCTATGGGATTTCCCCATGTATTTCACCCGGAAGCATAGAGGGGGGTGGGTTCGAAAAGTCGACCCCCTCCTAACCACACCGATGGCCTAGGAATCCGTTGGCGAGGTCGGTTTTCCAATCCGAATTCAAGCGGGCGTAACCCTAACCCTAATTTGGTTTTTCCCTCCTATGGGATTTCCCCATGTATTTCACCCGGAAGCATAGAGGGGGGTGGGTTCGAAAAGTCGACCCCCTCCTAACCATACTGATGGGCTAGGAATCCGTTGGCGAGGTCGGTTTTCCAATCCGAATTCAAGCGGGCGTAACCCTAACCCTTATTTGGTTTTCCCCCCTATGGGATTTCCCCATGTATTTCACCCGGAAGCATAGAGGGGGGTGGGTTCGAAAAGTTGACCCCCTCCTAACCATACCGATGGCCTAGGAATCTGTTGGCGAGGTCGGTTTTCGAATCTGAATTCAAGCGGGCGTAACCCTAACCCTAATTTGGTTTTTTCCCCTATGGGATTTCCCCATGTATTTCACACGGAAGCATAGAGGGGGGTGGGTTCGAAAAGTCGACCCCCTCCTAACCATACCGATGGCCTAGGAATCCGTTGGCGAGGTCGGTTTTCGAATCTGAATTCAAGCGGGCGTAACCCTAACCCTAATTTGGTTTTTCCCCCTATGGGATTTCCCCATGTATTTCACCCGGAAGCATAGAGGGGGGTGGGTTCGAAAAGTCGACCCCCTCCTAACCATACCGATGGCTTAGGAATCCGTTGGCGAGGTCGGTTTTCGAATCTGAATTCAAGCAGGCGTAACCCTAACCATAATTTGGTTTTTCCCCCTATGGGATTTCCCCATGTATTTCACCCGGAAGCATAGAGGGGGGTGGGTTCGAAAAGTCGACCCCCTCCTAACCATACCGATGGCCTAGGAATCCATTGGCGAGGTCGGTTTTCGAATCTGAATTCAAGCGGGCGTAACCCTAACCCTAATTTGGTTTTTCCCCCTATGGGATTTCCCCATGTATTTCACCCGGAAGCATAGAGGGGGGTGGGTTCGAAAAGTCGACCCCCTCCTAACCATACCGATGGCCTAGGAATCCGTTGGCGAGGTCGGTTTTCGAATCTGAATTCAAGCGGGCATAACCCTAACCCTAATTTGGTTTTTCCCTCCTATGGGATTTCCCCATGTATTTCACCCGGAAGCATAGAGGGGGGTGGGTTCGAAAAGTCGACCCCCTCCTAACCATACCGATGGCCTAGGAATCCGTTGGCGAGGTCGGTTTTCGAATCTGAATTCAAGCGGGCGTAACCCTAACCCTAATTTGGTTTTCCCCCCTATGGGATTTCCCCATGTATTTCACCCGGAAGCATAGAGGGGGGTGGGTTCGAAAAGTCGACCCCCTCCTAACCATACCGATGGCTTAGGAATCCGTTGGCGAGGTCGGTTTTCAAATCTGAATTGAAGCAGGCGTAACCCTAACCCTAATTTGGTTTTTCCCCCTATGGGATTTCCCCATGTATTTCACCCGGAAGCATAGAGGGGGGTGGGTTCGAAAAGTCGACCCCCTCCTAACCATAGCGATGGCCTAGGAATCCGTTGGCGAGGTCGGTTTTCGAATCTGAATTCAAGCGGGCGTAACCCTAACCCTAATTTGGTTTTTCCCCAATGGGATTTCCCCATGTATTTCACCCGGAAGCATAGAGGGGGGGGGTTCGAAAAGTCGACCCCCTCCTAACCATACCGATGGCCTAGGAATCCGTTGGCGAGGTCGGTTTTCCAATCCGAATTCAAGCGGGCGTAACCCTAACCCTAATTTGGTTTTTCCCCCTATGGGATTTCCCCATGTATTTCACCTGGAAGCATAGAGGGGGGTGGGTTTGAAAAGTCGACCCACTCCTAACCATATCAATGGGCTAGGAATCCGTTGGCGAGGTCGGTTTTCCAATCCGAATTCAAGCGGGCGTAACCCTAACCCTAATTTGGTTTTCCCCCCTTTGGGATTTCCCCATGTATTTCACCCGGAAGCATAGAGGGGGGTGGGTTCGAAAAGTCGACCCCCTCCTAACCATACCGATGGCCTAGGAATCCGTTGGCGAGGTCGGTTTTCGAATCTGAATTCAAGCGGGCGTAACCCTAACCCTAATTTGGTTTTTCCCCCTATGGGATTTCCCCATGTATTTCACCCGGAAGCATAGAGGGGGGTGGGTTCGAAAAGTCGACCCCCTCCTAACCACACCGATGGCCTAGGAATCCGTTGGCGAGGTCGGTTTTCCAATCCGAATTCAAGCGGGCGTAACCCTAACCCTAATTTGGTTTTTCCCTCCTATGGGATTTCCCCATGTATTTCACCCGGAAGCATAGAGGGGGGTGGGTTCGAAAAGTCGACCCCCTCCTAACCATACTGATGGGCTAGGAATCCGTTGGCGAGGTCGGTTTTCCAATCCGAATTCAAGCGGGCGTAACCCTAACCCTTATTTGGTTTTCCCCCCTATGGGATTTCCCCATGTATTTCACCCGGAAGCATAGAGGGGGGTGGGTTCGAAAAGTTGACCCCCTCCTAACCATACCGATGGCCTAGGAATCTGTTGGCGAGGTCGGTTTTCGAATCTGAATTCAAGCGGGCGTAACCCTAACCCTAATTTGGTTTTTTCCCCTATGGGATTTCCCCATGTATTTCACACGGAAGCATAGAGGGGGGTGGGTTCGAAAAGTCGACCCCCTCCTAACCATACCGATGGCCTAGGAATCCATTGGCGAGGTCGGTTTTCGAATCTGAATTCAAGCGGGCGTAACCCTAACCCTAATTTGGTTTTTCCCCCTATGGGATTTCCCCATGTATTTCACCCGGAAGCATAGAGGGGGGTGGGTTCGAAAAGTCGACCCCCTCCTAACCATACCGATGGCTTAGGAATCCGTTGGCGAGGTCGGTTTTCGAATCTGAATTCAAGCAGGCGTAACCCTAACCATAATTTGGTTTTTCCCCCTATGGGATTTCCCCATGTATTTCACCCGGAAGCATAGAGGGGGGTGGGTTCGAAAAGTCGACCCCCTCCTAACCATACCGATGGCCTAGGAATCCGTTGGCGAGGTCGGTTTTCGAATCTGAATTCAAGCGGGCGTAACCCTAACCCTAATTTGGTTTTTCCCTCCTATGGGATTTCCCCATGTATTTCACCCGGAAGCATAGAGGGGGGTGGGTTCGAAAAGTCGACCCCCTCCTAACCATACCGATGGCCTAGGAATCCGTTGGCGAGGTCGGTTTTCGAATCTGAATTCAAGCGGGCGTAACCCTAACCCTAATTTGGTTTTTCCCCCTATGGGATTTCCCCATGTATTTCACCCGGAAGCATAGAGGGGGGTGGGTTCGAAAAGTCGACCCCCTCCTAACCATACCGATGGCTTAGGAATCCGTTGGCGAGGTCGGTTTTCAAATCTGAATTGAAGCAGGCGTAACCCTAACCCTAATTTGGTTTTTCCCCCTATGGGATTTCCCCATGTATTTCACCCGGAAGCATAGAGGGGGGTGGGTTCGAAAAGTCGACCCCCTCCTAACCATACCGATGGCCTAGGAATCTGTTGGCGAGGTCAGTTTTCGAATCTGAATTCAAGCGGGCGTAACCCTAACCCTAATTTGGTTTTTCCCCAATGGGATTTCCCCATGTATTTCACCCGGAAGCATAGAGGGGGGGGGGTTCGAAAAGTCGACCCCCTCCTAACCATACCGATGGCCTAGGAATCCGTTGGCGAGGTCGGTTTTCCAATCCGAATTCAAGCGGGCGTAACCCTAACCCTAATTTGGTTTTTCCCCCTATGGGATTTCCCCATGTATTTCACCTGGATGCATAGAGGGGGGTGGGTTTGAAAAGTCGACCCACTCCTAACCATATCAATGGGCTAGGAATCCGTTGGCGAGGTCGGTTTTCCAATCCGAATTCAAGCGGGCGTAACCCTAACCCTAATTTGGTTTTCCCCCCTTTGGGATTTCCCCATGTATTTCACCCGGAAGCATAGAGGGGGGTGGGTTCGAAAAGTCGACCCCCTCCTAACCATACCGATGGGCTAGGAATCCGTTGGCGGGGTCGGTTTTCCAATCCGAATTCAAGCGGGCGTAACCCTAACCATAATTTGGTTTCCCCCCCTATGGGATTTCCCCATGTATTTCACCCGGAAGCATAGAGGGGGGTGGGTTCGAAAAGTCGACCCCCTCCTAACCATACCGATGGCCTAGGAATCTGTTGGCGAGGTCGGTTTTCGAATCTGAATTCAAGCGGGCGTAACCCTAACCCTAATTTGGTTTTTCCCCCTATGGGATTTCCCCACGTATTTCACCCGGAAGCATAGAGGGGGGTGGGTTCGAAAAGTCGACCCCCTCCTAACCATACCGATGGCTTAGGAATCCGTTGGCGAGGTCGGTTTTCGAATCTGAATTCAAGCGGGCGTAACCCTAACCCTAATTTGGTTTTTCCCTCCTATGGGATTTCCCCATGTATTTCACCCGGAAGCATAGAGGGGGGTGGGTTCGAAAAGTCGACCCCCTCCTAACCATACCGATGGCCTAGGAATCCGTTGGCGAGGTCGGTTTTCGAATCTGAATTCAAGCGGGCGTAACCCTAACCCTAATTTGGTTTTTCCCCCTATGGGATTTCCCCATGTATTTCACCCGGAAGCATAGAGGGGGGTGGGTTCGAAAAGTCGACCCCCTCCTAACCATACAGATGGCCTAGGAATCTCTTGGCGAGGTCGGTTTTCGAATCTGAATTCAAGCGGGCGTAACCCTAACCCTAATTTGGTTTTTCCCCCTATGGGATTTCCCCATGTATTTCACCCGGAAGCATAGAGGGGGGTGGGTTCGAAAAGTCGACCCACTCCTAACCATACCGATGGCCTAGGAATCCGTTGGCGAGGTCGGTTTTCGAATCTGAATCCAAGCGGGTGTAACCCTAACCCTAATTTGGTTTTTCCCCCTATGGGATTTCCCCATGTATTTCACCCGGAAGCATAGAGGGGGGTGGGTTCGAAAAGTTGACCCCCTCCTAACCATAGCGATGGGTTAGGAATCCGTTGGCGAGGTCGGTTTTCGAATCTGAATTCAAGCGGGCGTAACCCTAACCCTAATTTAGTTTTTCCCTCCTATGGGATTTCCCCATGTATTTCACCCGGAAGCATAGAGGGAGGTGGGTTCAAAAAGTCGAGCCCCTCCTAACCATACCGATGGCCTAGGAATCTGTTGGCGAGGTCGGTTTCCGAATCTGAATTCAAGCGGGCGTAACCCTAACCCTAATTTGGTTTTTCCCCCTATGGGATTTCCCCATGTATTTCACCCGGAAGCATAGAGGGGGGTGGGTTCGAAAAGTCGACCCCCTCCTAACCATACCGATGGCCTAGGAATCCGTTGGCGAGGTCGGTTTTCGAATCTGAATCCAAGCGGGCGTAACCCTAACCCTAATTTGGTTTTTCCCCCTATGGGATTTCCCCATGTATTTCACCCGGAAGCATAGAGGGGGGTGGGTTCGAAAAGTTGACCCCCTCCTAACCATAGCGATGGGTTAGGAATCCGTTGGCGAGGTCGGTTTTCGAATCTGAATTCAAGCGGGCGTAACCCTAACCCTAATTTAGTTTTTCCCTCCTATGGGATTTCCCCATGTATTTCACCCGGAAGCATAGAGGTGGGTGGGTTCAAAAAGTCGAGCCCCTCCTAACCATACCGATGGCCTAGGAATCTGTTGGCGAGGTCGGTTTCCGAATCTGAATTCAAGCGGGCGTAACCCTAACCCTAATTTGGTTTTTCCCCCTATGGGATTTCCCCATGTATTTCACCCGGAAGCATAGAGGGGGGTGGGTTCGAAAAGTTGACCCCCTCCTAACCATAGCGATGGGTTAGGAATCCGTTGGCGAGGTCGGTTTTCCAATCCGAATTCAAGCGGGCGTAACCCTAACCCTAATTTGGTTTTTCCCCCTATGGGATTTCCCCATGTATTTCACCTGGAAGCATAGAGGGGGGTGGGTTTGAAAAGTCGACCCACTCCTAACCATATCAATGGGCTAGGAATCCGTTGGCGAGGTCGGTTTTCCAATCCGAATTCAAGCGGGCGTAACCCTAACCCTAATTTGGTTTTCCCCCCTTTGGGATTTCCCCATGTATTTCACCCGGAAGCATAGAGGGGGGTGGGTTCGAAAAGTCGACCCCCTCCTAACCATACCGATGGGCTAGGAATCCGTTGGCGAGGTCGGTTTTCCAATCCGAATTCAAGCGGGCGTAACCCTAACCATAATTTGATTTCCCCCCCTATGGGATTTCCCCATGTATTTCACCCGGAAGCATAGAGGGGGGTGGGTTCGAAAAGTCGACCCCCTCCTAACCATACCGATGGCCTAGGAATCTGTTGGCGAGGTCGGTTTTCGAATCTGAATTCAAGCGGGCGTAACCCTAACCCTAATTTGGTTTTTCCCCCTATGGGATTTCCCCACGTATTTCACCCGGAAGCATAGAGGGGGGTGGGTTCGAAAAGTCGACCCCCTCCTAACCATACCGATGGCTTAGGAATCCGTTGGCGAGGTCAGTTTTCGAATCTGAATTCAAGCGGGCGTAACCCTAACCCTAATTTGGTTTTTCCCTCCTATGGGATTTCCCCATGTATTTCACCCGGAAGCATAGAGGGGGGTGGGTTCGAAAAGTCGACCCCCTCCTAACCATACCGATGGCCTAGGAATCCGTTGGCGAGGTCGGTTTTCGAATCTGAATTCAAGCGGGCGTAACCCTAACCCTAATTTGGTTTTTCCCCCTATGGGATTTCCCCATGTATTTCACCCGGAAGCATAGAGGGGGGTGGGTTCGAAAAGTCGACCCCCTCCTAACCATACAGATGGCCTAGGAATCTCTTGGCGAGGTCGGTTTTCGAATCTGAATTCAAGCGGGCGTAACCCTAACCCTAATTTGGTTTTTCCCCCTATGGGATTTCCCCATGTTTTTCACCCGGAAGCATAGAGGGGGGTGGGTTCGAAAAGTCGACCCCCTCCTAACCATACCGATGGCCTAGGAATCCGTTGGAGAGGTCGGTTTTCGAATCTGAATCCAAGCGGGCGTAACCCTAACCCTAATTTGGGTTTTCCCCCTATGGGATTTCCCCATGTATTTCACCCGGAAGCATAGAGGGGGGTGGGTTCGAAAAGTTGACCCCCTCCTAACCATAGCGATGGGTTAGGAATCCGTTGGCGAGGTCGGTTTTCGAATCTGAATTCAAGCGGGCGTAACCCTAACCCTAATTTAGTTTTTCCCTCCTATGGGATTTCCCCATGTATTTCACCCGGAAGTATAGAGGGGGGTGGGTTCAAAAAGTCGACCCCCTCCTAACCATACCGATGGCCTAGGAATCCGTTGGCGAGGTCAGTTTTCGAATCTGAATTCAAGCGGGCGTAACCCTAACCCTAATTTGGTTGTTCCCCCTATGGGATTTCCCCATGTATTTCACCCAGAAGCATAGAGGGGGGTGGGTTCGAAAAGTTGACCCCCTCCTAACCAAAGCGATGGGTTAGGAATCCGTTGGTGAGGTCGGCTTTCCAATCCAAATTCAAGCGGGCGTAACCCTAACCCTAATTTGGGTTTTCCCCCTATGGGATTTCCCCATGTATTTCACCCGGAAGCATAGAGGGGGGTGGGTTCGAAAAGTTGACCCCCTCCTAACCATAGCGATGGGTTAGGAATCCGTTGGCGAGGTCGGTTTTCGAATCTGAATTCAAGCGGGCGTAACCCTAACCCTAATTTGGTTTTTCCCCCTATGGGATTTCCCCATGTATTTCACCCGGAAGCATAGAGGGGGGGGGGGGTTCGAAAAGTTGACCCCCTCCTAACCATAGCGATGGGTTAGGAATCCATTGGCGAGGTCGGTTTTCGAATCTGAATTCAAGCGGGCGTAGCCCTAACCCTAATTTGGTTTTTCCCCCTATGGGATTTCCCCATGTATTTCACCCGGAAGCATAGAGGGGGGTGGGTTCGAAAAGTTGACCCCCTCCTAACCATAGCGATGGGTTAGGAATCCGTTGGCGAGGTCGGTTTTCGAATCTGAATTCAAGCGGGCATAACCCTAACCCTAATTTGGTTTTTCCCCCTATGGGATTTCCCCATGTATTTCACCCGGAAGCATAGAGGGGGGTGGGTTCGAAAAGTTGACCCCTTCCTAACCATAGCGATGGGTTAGGAATCCATTGGCGAGGTCGGTTTTCGAATCTGAATTCAAGCGGGCGTAACCCTAACCCTAATTTGGTTTTTCCCTCCTATGGGATTTCCCCATGTATTTCACCTGGAAGCATAGAGGGGGGTGGGTTCGAAAAGTCGACCCCCTCCTAACCATACCGATGGCCTAGGAATCCGTTGGCGAGGGCGGTTTTCGAATCTGAATTCAAGCGGGCGTAACCCTAACCCTAATTTGATTGTTCCCCCTATGGGATTTCCCCATGTATTTCACCCGGAAGCATAGAGGGGGGTGGGTTCGAAAAGTCGACCGCGTCCTAACCATACCGATGGGGTAGGAATCCGTTGGCGAGGTCGGTTTTCCAATCCGAATTCAAGCGGCCGTAACCCTAACCCTAATTTGGTTTTCCCCCCTATGGGATTTCCCCATGTATTTCACCCGGAAGCATAGAGGGGGGTGGGTTCGAAAAGTCGACCCCCTCCTAACCATACTGATGAGCTAGGAATCCGTTGGCAAGGTCGGTTTTCCAATCCGAATTCAAGCGGGCGTAACCCTAACCCTAATTTGGTTTTTCCCCCTATGGGATTTCCCCATGTATTTCACCCGGAAGCATAGAGGGGGGTGTGTTCGAAAAGTCGACCCCCTCCTAACCATACCGATGGCCTAGGAATCTGTTGGCAAGGTCGGTTTTCGAATCTGAATTCAAGCGGGCGTAACCCTAACCCTAATTTGGTTTTTCCCCCTATGGGATTTCCCCATGTATTTCACCCGGAAGCATAGAGGGGGGGTGGTTTCGAAAAGTCGACCCCCTCCTAACCATACCAATGGCCTAGGAATCCGTTGGCGAGGTCGGTTTTCGAATCTGAATTCAAGCGGGCGTAACCCTAACCCTAATTTGGTTGTTCCCCCTATGGGATTTCCCCATGTATTTCACCAGGAAGCATAGAGGGGGTGTGGGTTCGAAAAGTTGACCCCCTCCTAACCATAGCGATGGGTTAGGAATCCGTTGGCGAGGTCGGTTTTCCAATCTGAATTCAAGCGGGCGTAACCCTAACCCTAATTTGGTTTTTCCCCCTATGGGATTTCCCCATGTATTTCACCTGGAAGCATAGAGGGGGGTGGGTTCAAAAAGTCGACCCCCTCCTAACCATACCGATGGGCTAGGAATCTGTTGGCGAGGTCGGTTTTCCAATCCGAATTCAAGCGGGCGTAACCATAACCCTAATTTGGTTTTCCCCCCTATGGGATTTCCCCATGTATTTCACCCGGAAGCATAGAGGGGGGTGGGTTCGAAAAGTCGACCCCCTCCTAACCATACCGATGACCTAGGAATCTGTTGGCGAGGTCGGTTTTCGAATCTGAATTCAAGCGGGCGTAACCCTAACCCTAATTTGGTTTTTCCCCCTATGTGATTTCCCCATGTATTTCACCCGGAAGCATAGAGGGGGGTGGGTTCGAAAAGTCGCCCCGCTCCTAACCATACCGATGGCCTAGGAATCCGTTGGCGAGGTCGGTTTTCGAATCTGAATTCAAGCGGGCGTAACCCTAACCCTAATTTGGTTTTCCCCCCTATGGGATTTCCCCATGTATTTCACCCGGAAGCATAGAGGGGGGTGGGTTCGGAAAGTCGACCACCTCCTAACCATAGCGATGGGTTAGGAATCCGTTGGCGAGGTCGGTTTTCCAATCCGAATTCAAGCGGGCGTAACCCTAACCCTAATTTGGTTTTTCCCCCTATGGGATTTCCCCATGTATTTCACCCGGAAGCATAGAGGGGGGTGGGTTCGAAAAGTTGACCCCCTCCTAACCATAGCGATGGGTTAGGAATCTGTTGGCGAGGTCGGTTTTCGAATCTGAATTCAAGCGGGCGTAACCCTAACCCTAATTTGGTTTTTCCCTCCTATGGGATTTCCCCATGTATTTCACCCGGAAGCATAGAGGGGGGTGGGTTCGAAAAGTCGACCCCCTCCTAACCATACTGATGGGCTAGGAATCCGTTGGCGAGGTCGGTTTTCCAATCCGAATTCAAGCGGGCGTAACCCTAACCCTTATTTGGTTTTCCCCCCTATGTGATTTCCCCATGTATTTCACCCGGAAGCATAGAGGGGTGTGGGTTCGAAAAGTTGACCCCCTCCTAACCATACCGATGGCCTAGGAATCCGTTGGCGAGGTCGGTTTTCGAATCTGAATTCAAGCGGGCGTAACCCTAACCCTAATTTGGTTTTTCCCCCTATGGGATTTCCCCATGTATTTCACCCGGAAGCATAGAGGGGGGTGGGTTCGAAAAGTCGACCCCCCTCCTAACCATACCGATGGCTTAGGAATCCGTTGGCGAGGTCGGTTTTCGAATCTGAATTCAAGCAGGCGTAACCCTAACCATAATTTGGTTTTTCCCCCTATGGGATTTCCCCATGTATTTCACCCGGAAGCATAGAGGGGGGTGGGTTCGAAAAGTCGACCCCCTCCTAACCATACCGATGGCCTAGGAATCCGTTGGCGAGGTCGGTTTTCGAATCTGAATTCAAGCGGGCGTAACCCTAACCCTAATTTGGTTTTTCCCCCTATGGGATTTCCCCATGTATTTCACCCGGAAGCATAGAGGGGGGTGGGTTCGAAAAGTCGACCCCCTCCTAACCATACCGATGGCCTAGGAATCCGTTGGCAAGGTCGGTTTTCGAATCTGAATTCAAGCGGGCGTAACCCTAACCATAATTTGGTTTTTCCCCCTATGGGATTTCCCCATGTATTTCACCCGGAAGCATAGAGGGGGGTGGGTTCGAAAAGTCGACCCCCTCCTAACCATACCGATGGCCTAGGAATCTGTTGGCGAGGTCGGTTTTCGAATCTGAATTCAAGCGGGCGTAACCCTAACCCTAATTTGGTTTTTCCCCCTATGGGATTTCCCCATGTATTTCACCCGGAAGCATAGAGGGGGGGGGGGTTTCGAAAAGTCGACCCCCTCCTAACCATACCGATGGCCTAGGAATCCATTGGCGAGGTCGGTTTTCGAATCTGAATTCAAGCGGGCGTAACCCTAACCCTAATTTGGTTTTTCCCCCTATGGGATTTCCCCATGTATTTCACCCGGAAGCATAGAGGGGGGTGGGTTCGAAAAGTTGACCCCCTCCTAACCATAGCGATGGGTTAGGAATCCGTTGGCGAGGTCGGTTTTCGAATCTGAATTCAAGCGGGCATAACCCTAACCCTAATTTGGTTTTCCCCCCTATGGGATTTCCCCATGTATTTCACCCGGAAGCATAGAGGGGGGTGGGTTCGAAAAGTCGACCCCCTCCTAACCATACCGATGGCCTAGGAATCTGTTGGCAAGGTCGGTTTTCGAATCTGAATTCAAGCGGGCGTAAACCTAACCCTAATTTGGTTTTTCCCCCTATGGGATTTCCCCATGTATTTCACCCGGAAGCATAGAGGGGGGGTGGTTTCGAAAAGTCGACCCCCTCCTAACCATACCAATGGCCTAGGAATCCGTTGGCGAGGTCGGTTTTCGAATCTGAATTCAAGCGGGCGTAACCCTAACCCTAATTTGGTTGTTCCCCCTATGGGATTTCCCCATGTATTTCACCAGGAAGCATAGAGGGGGTGTGGGTTCGAAAAGTTGACCCCCTCCTAACCATAGCGATGGGTTAGGAATCCGTTGGCGAGGTCGGTTTTCCAATCTGAATTCAAGCGGGCGTAACCCTAACCCTAATTTGGTTTTTCCCCCTATGGGATTTCCCCATGTATTTCACCTGGAAGCATAGAGGGGGGTGGGTTCAAAAAGTCGACCCCCTCCTAACCATACCGATGGGCTAGGAATCTGTTGGCGAGGTCGGTTTTCCAATCCGAATTCAAGCGGGCGTAACCATAACCCTAATTTGGTTTTCCCCCCTATGGGATTTCCCCATGTATTTCACCCGGAAGCATAGAGGGGGGTGGGTTCGAAAAGTCGACCCCCTCCTAACCATACCGATGACCTAGGAATCTGTTGGCGAGGTCGGTTTTCGAATCTGAATTCAAGCGGGCGTAACCCTAACCCTAATTTGGTTTTTCCCCCTATGTGATTTCCCCATGTATTTCACCCGGAAGCATAGAGGGGGGTGGGTTCGAAAAGTCGCCCCGCTCCTAACCATACCGATGGCCTAGGAATCCGTTGGCGAGGTCGGTTTTCCAATCCGAATTCAAGCGGGCGTAACCCTAACCCTTATTTGGTTTTCCCCCCTATGTGATTTCCCCATGTATTTCACCCGGAAGCATAGAGGGGGGTGGGTTCGAAAAGTTGACCCCCTCCTAACCATACCGATGGCCTAGGAATCCGTTGGCGAGGTCGGTTTTCGAATCTGAATTCAAGCGGGCGTAACCCTAACCCTAATTTGGTTTTTCCCCCTATGGGATTTCCCCATGTATTTCACCCGGAAGCATAGAGGGGGGTGGGTTCGAAAAGTCGACCACCTCCTAACCATAGCGATGGGTTAGGAATCCGTTGGCGAGGTCGGTTTTCCAATCCGAATTCAAGCGGGCGTAACCCTAACCCTAATTTGGTTTTTCCCCCTATGGGATTTCCCCATGTATTTCACCCGGAAGCATAGAGGGGGGTGGGTTCGAAAAGTTGACCCCCTCCTAACCATAGCGATGGGTTAGGAATCCGTTGGCGAGGTCGGTTTTCGAATCTGAATTCAAGCGGGCGTAACCCTAACCCTAATTTGGTTTTTCCCTCCTATGGGATTTCCCCATGTATTTCACCCGGAAGCATAGAGGGGGGTGGGTTCGAAAAGTCGACCCCCTCCTAACCATACTGATGGGCTAGGAATCCGTTGGCGAGGTCGGTTTTCCAATCCGAATTCAAGCGGGCGTAACCCTAACCCTTATTTGGTTTTCCCCCCTATGTGATTTCCCCATGTATTTCACCCGGAAGCATAGAGGGGGGTGGGTTCGAAAAGTTGACCCCCTCCTAACCATACCGATGGCCTAGGAATCCGTTGGCGAGGTCGGTTTTCGAATCTGAATTCAAGCGGGCGTAACCCTAACCCTAATTTGGTTTTTCCCCCTATGGGATTTCCCCATGTATTTCACCCGGAAGCATAGAGGGGGGTGGGTTCGAAAAGTCGACCCCCTCCTAACCATACCGATGGCTTAGGAATCCGTTGGCGAGGTCGGTTTTCGAATCTGAATTCAAGCAGGCGTAACCCTAACCATAATTTGGTTTTTCCCCCTATGGGATTTCCCCATGTATTTCACCCGGAAGCATAGAGGGGGGTGGGTTCGAAAAGTCGACCCCCTCCTAACCATACCGATGGCCTAGGAATCCGTTGGCGAGGTCGGTTTTCGAATCTGAATTCAAGCGGGCGTAACCCTAACCCTAATTTGGTTTTTCCCCCTATGGGATTTCCCCATGTATTTCACCCGGAAGCATAGAGGGGGGTGGGTTCGAAAAGTCGACCCCCTCCTAACCATACCGATGGCCTAGGAATCTGTTGGCGAGGTCGGTTTTCGAATCTGAATTCAAGCGGGCGTAACCCTAACCCTAATTTGGTTTTTCCCCCTATGGGATTTCCCCATGTATTTCACCCGGAAGCATAGAGGGGGGGGGGGTTTCGAAAAGTCGACCCCCTCCTAACCATACCGATGGCCTAGGAATCCATTGGCGAGGTCGGTTTTCGAATCTGAATTCAAGCGGGCGTAACCCTAACCCTAATTTGGTTTTTCCCCCTATGGGATTTCCCCATGTATTTCACCCGGAAGCATAGAGGGGGGTGGGTTCGAAAAGTTGACCCCCTCCTAACCATAGCGATGGGTTAGGAATCCGTTGGCGAGGTCGGTTTTCCAATCCGAATTCAAGCGGGCGTAACCCTAACCCTAATTTGGTTTTTCCCCCTATGGGATTTCCCCATGTATTTCACCTGGAAGCATAGAGGGGGGTGGGTTTGAAAAGTCGACCCACTCCTAACCATATCAATGGGCTAGGAATCCGTTGGCGAGGTCGGTTTTCCAATCCGAATTCAAGCGGGCGTAACCCTAACCCTAATTTGGTTTTCCCCCCTTTGGGATTTCCCCATGTATTTCACCCGGAAGCATAGAGGGGGGTGGGTTCGAAAAGTCGACCCCCTCCTAACCATACCGATGGGCTAGGAATCCGTTGGCGAGGTCGGTTTTCCAATCCGAATTCAAGCGGGCGTAACCCTAACCATAATTTGGTTTACCCCCCTATGGGATTTCCCCATGTATTTCACCCGGAAGCATAGAGGGGGGTGGGTTCGAAAAGTCGACCCCCTCCTAACCATACCGATGGCCTAGGAATCTGTTGGCGAGGTCGGTTTTCGAATCTGAATTCAAGCGGGCGTAACCCTAACCCTAATTTGGTTTTTCCCCCTATGGGATTTCCCCACGTATTTCACCCGGAAGCATAGAGGGGGGTGGGTTCGAAAAGTCGACCCCCTCCTAACCATACTGATGGCTTAGGAATCCGTTGGCGAGGTCGGTTTTCGAATCTGAATTCAAGCAGGTGTAACCCTAACCATAATTTGGTTTTTCCCCCTATGGGATTTCCCCACGTATTTCACCCGGAAGCATAGAGGGGGGTGGGTTCGAAAAGTCGACCCCCTCCTAACCATACCGATGGCCTAGGAATCCGTTGGCGAGGTCGGTTTTCGAATCTGAATTCAAGCGGGCGTAACCCTAACCCTAATTTGGTTTTTCCCCCTATGGGATTTCCCCATGTATTTCACCCGGAAGCATAGAGGGGGGTGGGTTCGAAAAGTTGACCCCCTCCTAACCATACCGATGGCTTAGGAATCCGTTGGCGAGGTCGGTTTTCGAATCTGAATTCAAGCAGGCGTAACCCTAACCATAATTTGGTTTTTCCCCCTATGGGATTTCCCCATGTATTTCACCCGGAAGCATAGAGGGGGGTGGGTTCGAAAAGTCGACCCCCTCCTAACCATACCGATGGCCTAGGAATCCGTTGGCGAGGTCGGTTTTCGAATCTGAATTCAAGCGGGCGTAACCCTAACCCTAATTTGGTTTTTCCCCCTATGGGATTTCCCCATGTATTTCACCCGGAAGCATAGAGGGGGGTGGGTTCGAAAAGTCGACCCCCTCCTAACCATACCGATGGCCTAGGAATCCGTTGGCAAGGTCGGTTTTCGAATCTGAATTCAAGCGGGCGTAACCCTAACCATAATTTGGTTTTTCCCCCTATGGGATTTCCCCATGTATTTCACCCGGAAGCATAGAGGGGGGTGGGTTCGAAAAGTCGACCCCCTCCTAACCATACCGATGGCCTAGGAATCTGTTGGCGAGGTCGGTTTTCGAATCTGAATTCAAGCGGGCGTAACCCTAACCCTAATTTGGTTTTTCCCCCTATGGGATTTCCCCATGTATTTCACCCGGAAGCATAGAGGGGGGGGGGGTTTCGAAAAGTCGACCCCCTCCTAACCATACCGATGGCCTAGGAATCCATTGGCGAGGTCGGTTTTCGAATCTGAATTCAAGCGGGCGTAACCCTAACCCTAATTTGGTTTTTCTCCCTATGGGATTTCCCCATGTATTTCACCCGGAAGCATAGAGGGGGGTGGGTTCGAAAAGTTGACCCCCTCCTAACCATAGCGATGGGTTAGGAATCCGTTGGCGAGGTCGGTTTTCCAATCCGAATTCAAGCGGGCGTAACCCTAACCCTAATTTGGTTTTTCCCCCTATGGGATTTCCCCATGTATTTCACCTGGAAGCATAGAGGGGGGTGGGTTTGAAAAGTCGACCCACTCCTAACCATATCAATGGGCTAGGAATCCGTTGGCGAGGTCGGTTTTCCAATCCGAATTCAAGCGGGCGTAACCCTAACCCTAATTTGGTTTTCCCCCCTTTGGGATTTCCCCATGTATTTCACCCGGAAGCATAGAGGGGGGTGGGTTCGAAAAGTCGACCCCCTCCTAACCATACCGATGGGCTAGGAATCCGTTGGCGAGGTCGGTTTTCCAATCCGAATTCAAGCGGGCGTAACCCTAACCATAATTTGGTTTACCCCCCTATGGGATTTCCCCATGTATTTCACCCGGAAGCATAGAGGGGGGTGGGTTCGAAAAGTCGACCCCCTCCTAACCATACCGATGGCCTAGGAATCTGTTGGCGAGGTCGGTTTTCGAATCTGAATTCAAGCGGGCGTAACCCTAACCCTAATTTGGTTTTTCCCCCTATGGGATTTCCCCACGTATTTCACCCGGAAGCATAGAGGGGGGTGGGTTCGAAAAGTCGACCCCCTCCTAACCATACTGATGGCTTAGGAATCCGTTGGCGAGGTCGGTTTTCGAATCTGAATTCAAGCGGGCGTAACCCTAACCCTAATTTGGTTTTTCCCTCCTATGGGATTTCCCCATGTATTTCACCCGGAAGCATAGAGGGGGGTGGGTTCGAAAAGTCGACCCCCTCCTAACCATACCGATGGCCTAGGAATCCGTTGGCGAGGTCGGTTTTCGAATCTGAATTCAAGCGGGCGTAACCCTAACCCTAATTTGGTTTTTCCCCCTATGGGATTTCCCCATGTATTTCACCCGGAAGCATAGAGGGGGGTGGGTTCGAAAAGTCGACCCCCTCCTAACCATACAGATGGCCTAGGAATCTCTTGGCGAGGTCGGTTTTCGAATCTGAATTCAAGCGGGCGTAACCCTAACCCTAATTTGGTTTTTCCCCCTATGGGATTTCCCCATGTATTTCACCCGGAAGCATAGAGGGGGGTGGGTTCGAAAAGTCGACCCCCTCCTAACCATACCGATGGCCTAGGAATCCGTTGGCGAGGTCGGTTTTCGAATCTGAATCCAAGCGGGCGTAACCCTAACCCTAATTTGGTTTTTCCCCCTATGGGATTTCCCCATGTATTTCACCCGGAAGCATAGAGGGGGGTGGGTTCGAAAAGTTGACCCCCTCCTAACCATAGCGATGGGTTAGGAATCCGTTGGCGAGGTCGGTTTTCGAATCTGAATTCAAGCGGGCGTAACCCTAACCCTAATTTAGTTTTTCCCTCCTATGGGATTTCCCCATGTATTTCACCCGGAAGCATAGAGGGGGGTGGGTTCGAAAAGTCGAGCCCCTCCTAACCATACCGATGGCCTAGGAATCTGTTGGCGAGGTCGGTTTCCGAATCTGAATTCAAGCGGGCGTAACCCTAACCCTAATTTGGTTTTTCCCCCTATGGGATTTCCCCATGTATTTCACCCGGAAGCATAGAGGGGGGTGGGTTCGAAAAGTTGACCCCCTCCTAACCATAGCGATGGGTTAGGAATCCGTTGGCGAGGTCGGTTTTCCAATCCGAATTCAAGCGGGCGTAACCCTAACCCTAATTTGGTTTTTCCCCCTATGGGATTTCCCCATGTATTTCACCTGGAAGCATAGAGGGGGGTGGGTTTGAAAAGTCGACCCCCTCCTAACCATACTGATGGGCTAGGAATCCGTTGGCGAGGTCGGTTTTCCAATCCGAATTCAAGCGGGCGTAACCCTAACCCTAATTTGGTTTTCCCCCCTTTGGGATTTCCCCATGTATTTCACCCGGAAGCATAGAGGGGGGTGGGTTCGAAAAGTCGACCCCCTCCTAACCATACTGATGGGCTAGGAATCCGTTGGCGAGGTCGGTTTTCCAATCCGAATTCAAGCGGGCGTAACCCTAACCATAATTTGATTTCCCCCCCTATGGGATTTCCCCATGTATTTCACCCGGAAGCATAGAGGGGGGTGGGTTCGAAAAGTCGACCCCCTCCTAACCATACCGATGGCCTAGGAATCTGTTGGCGAGGTCGGTTTTCGAATCTGAATTCAAGCGGGCGTAACCCTAACCCTAATTTGGTTTTTCCCCCTATGGGATTTCCCCACGTATTTCACCCGGAAGCATAGAGGGGGGTGGGTTCGAAAAGTCGACCCCCTCCTAACCATACCGATGGCTTAGGAATCCGTTGGCGAGGTCGGTTTTCGAATCTGAATTCAAGCGGGCGTAACCCTAACCCTAATTTGGTTTTTCCCCCTATGGGATTTCCCCATGTATTTCACCCGGAAGCATAGAGGGGGGTGGGTTCGAAAAGTCGACCCCCTCCTAACCATACAGATGGCCTAGGAATCTCTTGGCGAGGTCGGTTTTCGAATCTGAATTCAAGCGGGCGTAACCCTAACCCTAATTTGGTTTTTCCCCCTATGGGATTTCCCCATGTATTTC
The DNA here is from genome assembly GCA_039707465.1 of Rhabdophis nuchalis. Classification (NCBI taxonomy): domain Eukaryota; kingdom Metazoa; phylum Chordata; class Lepidosauria; order Squamata; family Natricidae; genus Rhabdophis; species Rhabdophis nuchalis. The sequence continues at coordinate 9,197,078 of CM077654.1, forward strand.
ACCCGGAAGCATAGAGGGGGGTGGGTTCGAAAAGTCGACCCCCTCCTAACCATACAGATGGCCTAGGAATCTCTTGGCGAGGTCGGTTTTCGAATCTGAATTCAAGCGGGCGTAACCCTAACCCTAATTTGGTTTTTCCCCCTATGGGATTTCCCCATGTATTTCACCCGGAAGCATAGAGGGGGGTGGGTTCGAAAAGTCGACCCCCTCCTAACCATACCGATGGCCTAGGAATCCGTTGGCGAGGTCGGTTTTCGAATCTGAATCCAAGCGGGCGTAACCCTAACCCTAATTTGGGTTTTCCCCCTATGGGATTTCCCCATGTATTTCACCCGGAAGCATAGAGGGGGGTGGGTTCGAAAAGTTGACCCCCTCCTAACCATAGCGATGGGTTAGGAATCCGTTGGCGAGGTCGGTTTTCGAATCTGAATTCAAGCGGGCGTAACCCTAACCCTAATTTAGTTTTTCCCTCCTATGGGATTTCCCCATGTATTTCACCCGGAAGCATAGAGGGGGGTGGGTTCAAAAAGTCGACCCCCTCCTAACCATACCGATGGCCTAGGAATCCGTTGGCGAGGTCAGTTTTCGAATCTGAATTCAAGCGGGCGTAACCCTAACCCTAATTTGGTTGTTCCCCCTATGGGATTTCCCCATGTATTTCACCCGGAAGCATAGAGGGGGGTGGGTTCGAAAAGTTGACCCCCTCCTAACCAAAGCGATGGGTTAGGAATCCGTTGGTGAGGTCGGCTTTCCAATCCAAATTCAAGCGGGCGTAACCCTAACCCTAATTTGGTTTTCCCCCCTTTGGGATTTCCCCATGTATTTCACCCGGAAGCATAGAGGGGGGTGGGTTTGAAAAGTCGACCCCCTTCTAACCATACCGATGGGCTAGGAATCCGTTGGCGAGGTCGGTTTTCCAATCCGAATTCAAGCGGGCGTAACCCTAACCCTAATTTGGTTTTCCCCCCTATGGGATTTCCCCATGTATTTCACCCGGAAGCATAGAGGGGGGTGGGTTCGAAAAGTCGACCCCCTCCTAACCATACCGATGGCCTAGGAATCTGTTGGCGAGGTCGGTTTTCGAATCTGAATTCAAGCGGGCGTAACCCTAACCCTAATTTGGTTTTTCCCCCTATGGGATTTCCCCATGTATTTCACCCGGAAGCATAGAGGGGGGTGGGTTCGAAAAGTCGACCCCTTCCTAACCATACCGATGGCATAGGAATCCGTTGGCGAGGTCGGTTTTCGAATCTGAATTCAAGCGGGCGTAACCCTAACCCTAATTTGGTTTTTCCCTCCTATGGGATTTCCCCATGTATTTCACCCGGAAGCATAGAGGGGGGTGGGTTCGAAAAGTTGACCCCCTCCTAACCATACCGATGGCCTAGGAATCCGTTGGCGAGGTCGGTTTTCGAATCTGAATTCAAGCGGGCGTAACCCTAACCCTAATTTGGTTTTTCCCCCTATGGGATTTCCCCATATATTTCACCCGGAAGCATAGAGGGGGGTGGGTTCGAAAAGTTGACCCCCTCCTAACCATACCGATGGCCTAGGAATCTGTTGGCGAGGTCGGTTTTCGAATCTGAATTCAAGCGGGCGTAACCCTAACCCTAATTTGGTTTTTCCCCCTATGGGATTTCCCCACGTATTTCACCCGGAAGCATAGAGGGGGGTGGGTTCGAAAAGTTGACCCCCTCCTAACCATAGCGATGGGTTAGGAATCCGTTGGCGAGGTCGGTTTTCGAATCTGAATTCAAGCGGGCGTAACCCTAACCCTAATTTGGTTTTTCCCCCTATGGGATTTCCCCATGTATTTCACCCGGAAGCATAGAGGGGGGTGGGTTCGAAAAGTTGACCCCCTCCTAACCATAGCGATGGGTTAGGAATCCATTGGCGAGGTCGGTTTTCGAATCTGAATTCAAGCGGGCGTAGCCCTAACCCTAATTTGGTTTTTCCCCCTATGGGATTTCCCCATGTATTTCACCCGGAAGCATAGAGGGGGGTGGGTTCGAAAAGTTGACCCCCTCCTAACCATAGCGATGGGTTAGGAATCCGTTGGCGAGGTCGGTTTTCGAATCTGAATTCAAGCGGGCATAACCCTAACCCTAATTTGGTTTTTCCCCCTATGGGATTTCCCCATGTATTTCACCCGGAAGCATAGAGGGGGGTGGGTTCAAAAAGTTGACCCCCTCCTAACCATAGCGATGGGTTAGGAATCCATTGGCGAGGTCGGTTTTCGAATCTGAATTCAAGCGGGCGTAACCCTAACCCTAATTTGGTTTTTCCCTCCTATGGGATTTCCCCATGTATTTCACCTGGAAGCATAGAGGGGGGTGGGTTCGAAAAGTCGACCCCCTCCTAACCATACCGATGGCCTAGGAATCCGTTGGCGAGGGCGGTTTTCGAATCTGAATTCAAGCGGGCGTAACCCTAACCCTAATTTGATTGTTCCCCCTATGGGATTTCCCCATGTATTTCACCCGGAAGCATAGAGGGGGGTGGGTTCGAAAAGTCGACCGCGTCCTAACCATACCGATGGGGTAGGAATCCGTTGGCGAGGTCGGTTTTCCAATCCGAATTCAAGCGGCCGTAACCCTAACCCTAATTTGGTTTTCCCCCCTATGGGATTTCCCCATGTATTTCACCCGGAAGCATAGAGGGGGTGTGGGTTCGAAAAGTTGACCCCCTCCTAACCATAGCGATGGGTTAGGAATCCGTTGGCGAGGTCGGTTTTCCAATCTGAATTCAAGCGGGCGTAACCCTAACCCTAATTTGGTTTTTCCCCCTATGGGATTTCCCCATGTATTTCACCTGTAAGCATAGAGGGGGGTGGGTTCAAAAAGTCGACCCCCTCCTAACCATACCGATGGGCTAGGAATCTGTTGGCGAGGTCGGTTTTCCAATCCGAATTCAAGCGGGCGTAACCATAACCCTAATTTGGTTTTTCCCCCTATGGGATTTCCCCATGTATTTCACCTGTAAGCATAGAGGGGGGTGGGTTCGAAAAGTCGACCCCCTCCTAACCATACCGATGACCTAGGAATCTGTTGGCGAGGTCGGTTTTCGAATCTGAATTCAAGCGGGCGTAACCCTAACCCTAATTTGGTTTTTCCCCCTATGGGATTTCCCCATGTATTTCACCCGGAAGCATAGAGGGGGGTGGGTTCGAAAAGTCGCCCCGCTCCTAACCATACCGATGGCCTAGGAATCCGTTGGCGAGGTCGGTTTTCGAATCTGAATTCAAGCGGGCGTAACCCTAACCCTAATTTGGTTTTTCCCTCCTATGGGATTTCCCCATGTATTTCACCCGGAAGCATAGAGGGGGGTGGGTTCGAAAAGTCGACCCCCTCCTAACCATACCGATGGCCTAGGAATCCGTTGGCGAGGTCGGTTTTCGAATCTGAATTCAAGGGGGCGTAACCCTAACCCTAATTTGGTTTTTCCCCCTATGGGATTTCCCCATGTATTTCACCCTGAAGCATAGAGGGGGGTGGGTTCGAAAAGTTGACCCCCTCCTAACCATACCGATGGCCTAGGAATCTGTTGGCGAGGTCGGTTTTCGAATCTGAATTCAAGCGGGCGTAACCCTAACCCTAATTTGGTTTTTCCCCCTATGGGATTTCCCCATGTATTTCACCCGGAAGCATAGAGGGGGGTGGGTTTGAAAAGTCGACCCACTCCTAACCATATCGATGGGCTAGGAATCCGTTGGCGAGGTCGGTTTTCCAATCCGAATTCAAGCGGGCGTAACCCTAACCCTAATTTGGTTTTCCCCCCTATGGGATTTCCCCATGTATTTCACCCGGACGCATAGAGGGGGGTGGGTTCGAAAAGTCGACCCCCTCCTAACCATACCGATGGCCTAGGAATCTGTTGGCGAGGTCGGTTTTCGAATCTGAATTCAAGCGGGCGTAACCCTAACCCTAATTTGGTTTTTCCCCCTATGGGATTTCCCCATGTATTTCACCCGGAAGCATAGAGGGGGGTGGGTTCGAAAAGTTGACCCCCTCCTAACCATAGCGATGGGTTAGGAATCCGTTGGCGAGGTCGGTTTTCGAATCTGAATTCAAGCGGGCGTAACCCTAACCCTAATTTGGTTTTTCCCTCCTATGGGATTTCCCCATGTATTTCACCCGGAAGCATAGAGGGGGGTGGGTTCAAAAAGTCGACCCCCTCCTAACCATACCGATGGCCTAGGAATCCGTTGGCGAGGTCGGTTTTCGAATCTGAATTCAAGCGGGCGTAACCCTAACCCTAATTTGGTTGTTCCCCCTATGGGATTTCCCCATGTATTTCACCCGGAAGCATAGAGGGGGGTGGGTTCGAAAAGTCGACCCCCTCCTAACCATACTGATGGCTTAGGAATCCGTTGGCGAGGTCGGTTTTCGAATCTGAATTCAAGCAGGCGTAACCCTAACCCTAATTTGGTTTTTCCCCCTATGGGATTTCCCCATGTATTTCACCCGGAAGCATAGAGGGGGGTGGGTTCGAAAAGTCGACCCCCTCCTAACCATACCGATGGCCTAGGAATCTGTTGGCAAGGTCGGTTTTCGAATCTGAATTCAAGCGGGCGTAACCCTAACCCTAATTTGGTTTTTCCCTCCTATGGGATTTCCCCATGTATTTCACCCGGAAGCATAGAGGGGGGTGGGTTCAAAAAGTCGACCCCCTCCTAACCATACCGATGGCCTAGGAATCCGTTGGCGAGGTCGGTTTTCGAATCTGAATTCAAGCGGGCGTAACCCTAACCCTAATTTGGTTGTTCCCCCTATGGGATTTCCCCATGTATTTCACCCGGAAGCATAGAGGGGGGTGGGTTCGAAAAGTCGACCCCCTCCTAACCATACTGATGGCTTAGGAATCCGTTGGCGAGGTCGGTTTTCGAATCTGAATTCAAGCAGGCGTAACCCTAACCCTAATTTGGTTTTTCCCCCTATGGGATTTCCCCATGTATTTCACCCGGAAGCATAGAGGGGGGGGGGTTCGAAAAGTCGACCCCCTCCTAACCATACCGATGGCCTAGGAATCTGTTGGCGAGGTCGGTTTTCGAATCTGAATTCAAGCGGGCGTAACCCTAACCCTAATTTGGTTTTTCCCCCTATGGGATTTCCCCATGTATTTCACCCGGAAGCATAGAGGGGGGTGGGTTCGAAAAGTCGACCCCCTCCTAACCATACCGATGGCCTAGGAATCCGTTGGCGAGGTCGGTTTTCGAATCTGAATTCAAGCGGGCGTAACCCTAACCCTAATTTGGTTTTTCCCCCTATGGGATTTCCCCATGTATTTCACCCGGAAGCATAGAGGGGGGTGGGTTCAAAAAGTCGACCCCCTCCTAACCATACCGATGGCCTAGGAATCCGTTGGCGAGGTCGGTTTTCGAATCCGAATTCAAGCGGGCGTAACCCTAACCCTAATTTGGTTTTCCCCCCTATGGGATTTCCCCATGTATTTCACCCGGAAGCATAGAGAGGGGTGGGTTCGAAAAGTCGACCCCCTCCTAACCATACCGATGACCTAGGAATCTGTTAGCGAGGTCGGTTTTCGAATCTGAATTCAAGCGGGCGTAACCCTAACCCTAATTTGGTTTTCCCCCCTATGGGATTTCCCCATGTATTTCACCCGGAAGCATAGAGGGGGGTGGGTTCGAAAAGTCGCCCCGCTCCTAACCATACCGATGGCCTAGGAATCCGTTGGCGAGGTCGGTTTTCGAATCTGAATTCAAGCGGGCGTAACCCTAACCCTAATTTGGTTTTTCCCTCCTATGGGATTTCCCCATGTATTTCACCCAGAAGCAAAGAGGGGGGTGGGTTCGAAAAGTCGACCCCCTCCTAACCATACCGATGGCCTAGGAATCCGTTGGCGAGGTCGGTTTTCGAATCTGAATTCAAGGGGGCGTAACCCTAACCCTAATTTGGTTTTTCCCCCTATGGGATTTCCCCATGTATTTCACCCGGAAGCATAGAGGGGGGTGGGTTCGAAAAGTTGACCCCCTCCTAACCATACCGATGGCCTAGGAATCTGTTGGCGAGGTCGGTTTTCGAATCTGAATTCAAGCGGGCGTAACCCTAACCCTAATTTGGTTTTTCCCCCTATGGGATTTCCCCATGTATTTCACCCGGAAGCATAGAGGGGGGTGGGTTTGAAAAGTCGACCCACTCCTAACCATATCGATGGGCTAGGAATCCGTTGGCGAGGTCGGTTTTCCAATCCCAATTCAAGCGGGCGTAACACTAACCCTAATTTGGTTTTCCCCCCTATGGGATTTCCCCATGTATTTCACCCGGACGCATAGAGGGGGGTGGGTTCGAAAAGTCGACCCCCTCCTAACCATACCGATGGCCTAGGAATCTGTTGGCGAGGTCGGTTTTCGAATCTGAATTCAAGCGGGCGTAACCCTAACCCTAATTTGGTTTTTCCCCCTATGGGATTTCCCCATGTATTTCACCCGGAAGCATAGAGGGGGGTGGGTTCGAAAAGTCGACCCCCTCCTAACCATACCGATGGCCTAGGAATCCGTTGGCGAGGTCGGTATTCGAATCTGAATTCAAGCGGGCATAACCCTAACCCTAATTTGGTTTTTCCCCCTATGGGATTTCCCCATGTATTTCACCCGGAAGCATAGAGGGGGGTGGGTTCGAAAAGTCGACCCCCTCCTAACCATACCGATGGCCTAGGAATCTGTTGGCGAGGTCGGTTTTCAAATCTGAATTCAAGCGGGCGTAACCCTAACCCTAATTTGGTTTTTCCCCCTATGGGATTTCCCCATGTATTTCACCCGGAAGCATAGAGGGGGGTGGGTTCAAAAAGTCGACCCCCTCCTAACCATACCGATGGGCTAGGAATCCGTTGGCGAGGTCGGTTTTCCAATCCGAATTCAAGCGGGCGTAACCGTAACCCTAATTTGGTTTTCCCCCCTATGGGATTTCCCCATGTATTTCACCCGGAAGCATAGAGGGAGGTGGGTTCGAAAAGTCGACCCCCTCCTAACCATACCGATGACCTAGGAATCTGTTGGCGAGGTCGGTTTTCGAATCTGAATTCAAGCGGGCGTAACCCTAACCCTAATTTGGTTTTTCCCCCTATGGGATTTCCCCATGTATTTCACCCGGAAGCATAGAGGGGGGTGGGTTCGAAAAGTCGCCCCGCTCCTAACCATACCGATGGCCTAGGAATCCGTTGGCGAGGTCGGTTTTCGAATCTGAATTCAAGCGGGCGTAACCCTAACCCTAATTTGGTTTTTCCCTCCTATGGGATTTCCCCATGTATTTCACCCGGAAGCATAGAGGGGGGTGGGTTCGAAAAGTCGACCCCCTCCTAACCATACCGATGGCCTAGGAATCCGTTGGCGAGGTCGGTTTTCGAATCTGAATTCAAGGGGGCGTAACCCTAACCCTAATTTGGTTTTCCCCCTATGGGATTTCCCCATGTATTTCACCCTGAAGCATAGAGGGGGGTGGGTTCGAAAAGTTGACCCCCTCCTAACCATACCGATGGCCTAGGAATCTGTTGGCGAGGTCGGTTTTCGAATCTGAATTCAAGCGGGCGTAACCCTAACCCTAATTTGGTTTTTCCCCCTATGGGATTTCCCCATGTATTTCACCCGGAAGCATAGAGGGGGGTGGGTTTGAAAAGTCGACCCACTCCTAACCATATCGATGGGCTAGGAATCCGTTGGCGAGGTCGGTTTTCCAATCCGAATTCAAGCGGGCGTAACCCTAACCCTAATTTGGTTTTCCCCCCTATGGGATTTCCCCATGTATTTCACCTGGAAGCATAGAGGGGGGTGGGTTTGAAAAATCGACCCACTCCTACCCATATCGATGGGCTAGGAATCCGTTGGCGAGGTCGGTTTTGCAATCCGAATTCAAGCGGGCGTAACCCTAACCCTATTTTGGTTTTCCCCCCTTTGGGATTTCCCCATGTATTTCACCCGGAAGCATAGAGGGGGGTGGGCTCGAAAAGTCGACCCCCTCCTAACCATACCGATGGGCTAGGAATCCGTTGGCGAGGTCGGTTTTCCAATCCGAATTCAAGCGGGCGTAACCCTAACCCTAATTTGGTTTTCCCCCCTATGGGATTTCCCCATGTATTTCACCCGGAAGCATAGAGGGGGGTGGGTTCGAAAAGTCGACCCCCTCTTAACCATACCGATGGCCTAGGAATCCGTTGGCGAGGTCGGTTTTCCAATCCGATTTCAAGGGGGCGTAACCCTAACCCTAATTTGGTTTTTCCCTCCTATGGGATTTCCCCATGTATTTCACCCGGAAGCATAGAGGGGGGTGGGTTCGAAAAGTCGACCCCCTCCTAACCACACCGATGGCCTAGGAATCCGTTGGCGAGGTCGGTTTTCGAATCTGAATTCAAGCGGGCGTAACCCTAACCCTAATTTGGTTTTTCCCCCTATGGGATTCCCCCATGTATTTCACCCGGAAGCATAGAGGGGGGTGGGTTCGAAAAGTTGACCCCCTCCTAACCATAGCAATGGGTTAGAAATCCGTTGGCGAGGTCGGTTTTCCAATCCGAATTCAAGCGGGCGTAACCCTAACCCTAATTTGGTTTTTCCCCCTATGGGATTTCCCCATGTATTTCACCTGGAAGCCTAGAGGGGGGTGGGTTTGAAAAGTCGACCCACTCCTAACCATATCGATGGGCTAGGAATCCGTTGGCGAGGTCGGTTTTCCAATCCGAATTCAAGCGGGCGTAACCCTAACCCTAATTTGGTTTCCCCCCCTATGGGATTTCCCCATGTATTTCACCCGGAAGCATAGAGGGGGTAGGTTCGAAAAGTCGACCCCCTCCTAACCATACCGATGGCCTAGGAATCTGTTGGCGAGGTCGGTTTTCGAATCTGAATTCAAGCGGGCGTAACCCTAACCCTAATTTGGTTTTTCCCCCTATGGGATTTCCCCATGTATTTCACCCGGAAGCATAGAGGGGGGTGGGTTCGAAAAGTCGACCCCCTCCTAACCACACCGATGGCCTAGGAATCCGTTGGCGAGGTCGGTTTTCGAATCTGAATTTAAGCGGGCGTAACCCTAACCCTAATTTGGTTTTTCCCCCTATGGGATTCCCCCATGTATTTCACCCGGAAGCATAGAGGGGGGTGGGTTCGAAAAGTTGACCCCCTCCTAACCATAGCAATGGGTTAGAAATCCGTTGGCGAGGTCGGTTTTCCAATCCGAATTCAAGCGGGCGTAACCCTAACCCTAATTTGGTTTTTCCCCCTATGGGATTTCCCCATGTATTTCACCTGGAAGCCTAGAGGGGGGTGGGTTTGAAAAGTCGACCCACTCCTAACCATATCGATGGGCTAGGAATCCGTTGGCGAGGTCGGTTTTCCAATCCGAATTGAAGCGGGCGTAACCCTAACCCTAATTTGGTTTTCCCCCCTATGGGATTTCCCCATGTATTTCACCCGGAAGCATAGAGGGGGTGGGTTCGAAAAGTCGACCCCCTCCTAACCATACCGATGGGTTAGGAATCCGTTGGCGAGGTCGGTTTTCGAATCTGAATTCAAGCGGGCGTAACCCTAACCCTAATTTGGTTTTTCCCTCCTATGGGATTTCCCCATGTATTTCACCCGGAAGCATAAAGGGGGGTGGGTTCAAAAAGTCGACCCCCTCCTAACCATACCGATGGCCTAGGAATCCGTTGGCGAGGTCGGTTTTCGAATCTGAATTCAAGCGGGCGTAACCCTAACCCAAATTGGTTGTTCCCCCTATGGGATTTCCCCATGTATTTCACCCGGAAGCATAGAGGGGGGTGGGTTCGAAAAGTTGACCCCCTCCTAACCATAGCGATGGGTTAGGAATCCGTTGGCGAGGTCGGTTTTCCAATCCGAATTCAAGCGGGCGTAACCCTAACCCTAATTTGGTTTTTCCCCCTATGGGATTTCCCCATGTATTTCACCCGGAAGCATAGAGGGGGGTGGTTTTGAAAAGTCGACCCACTCCTAACCATATCGATTGGCTAGGAATCCGTTGGCGAGGTCGGTTTTCCAATCCGAATTCAAGCGGGCGTAACCCTAACCCTAATTTGGTTTTCCCCCCTTTGGGATTTCCCCATGTATTTCACCCGGAAGCATAGAGGGGGGTGGGTTCGAAAAGTCGACCCCCTCCTAACCATACCGATGGCCTAGGAATCCGTTGGCGAGGTCGGTTTTCGAATCTGAATTCAAGCGGGCGTAACCCTAACCCTAATTTGGTTTTTCCCTCCTATGGGATTTCCCCATGTATTTCACCCGGAAGCATAGAGGGGGGTGGGTTCGAAAAGTCGACCCCCTCCTAACCACACCGATGGCCTAGGAATCCGTTGGCGAGGTCGGTTTTCGAATCTGAATTCAAGCGGGCGTAACCCTAACCCTAATTTGGTTTTTCCCCCTATGGGATTCCCCCATGTATTTCACCCGGAAGCATAGAGGGGGGTGGGTTCGAAAAGTTGACCCCCTCCTAACCATAGCGATGGGTTAGGAATCCGTTGGCGAGGTCGGTTTTCCAATCCGAATTCAAGCGGGCGTAACCCTAACCCTAATTTGGTTTTTCCCCCTATGGGATTTCCCCATGTATTTCACCTGGAAGCCTAGAGGGGGGTGGGTTTGAAAAGTCGACCCACTCCTAACCATATCGATGGGCTAGGAATCCGTTGGCGAGGTCGGTTTTCCAATCCGAATTCAAGCGGGCGTAACCCTAACCGTAATTTGGTTTTCCCCCCTATGGGATTTCCCCATGTATTTCACCCGGAAGCATAGAGGGGGGTGGGTTCAAAAAGTCGACCCCCTCCTAACCATACCGATGGGCTAGGAATCCATTGGCGAGGTCGGTTTTCCAATCAGAATTCAAGCGGGCGTAACCCTAACCCTAATTTGGTTTTTCCCCCTATGGGATTTCCCCACGTATTTCACCCGGAAGCATAGAGGGGGGTGGGTTTGAAAAGTTGACCCCCTCCTAACCATACCGATGAGCTAGGAATCCGTTGGCGAGGTCGGTTTTCCAATCCGATTTCAAGGGGGCGTAACCCTAACCCTAATTTGGTTTTTCTCCCTATGGGATTTCCCCATGTATTTCACCCGGAAGCATAGAGGGGGGTGGGTTCGAAAAGTAGACCCCCTCCTAACTATACCGATGGGTTAGGAATCCGTTGGCGATGTCGGTTTTCCAATCCGAATTCAAGCGGGCGTAACCCTAACCCTAATTTGGTTTTTCCCACTATGGGATTTCCCCATGTATTTCACCCGGAAGCATAGAGGGGGGTGGGTTTGAAAAGTCGACCCCCTCTTAACCATACCGATGGGCTAGGAATCCGTTGGCGAGGTCGGTTTTCCAATCCGATTTCAAGGGGGCGTAACCCTAACCCTAATTTGATTTTTCCCCCTATGGGATTTCCCATGTATTTCATCCGGAAGCATAGAGGGGGGTGGGTTCGAAAAGTCGACCCCCTCCTAACAATACCGATGGGCGAGGAATCCTTTGGCGATGTCTGTTTTCCAATCCGATTTCAAGGGGGCGTAACCCTAACCCTAATTTGGTTTTTCCCCCTATGGGATTTCCCCATGTATTTCACCCGGAAGCATAGAGGGGGGTGGGTTCGAAAAGTCGACCACCTCCTAACCATACCGATGGGCTAGGGATCCGTAGGCGAGGTCGGTTTTCCAATCCGAATTCAAGGGGGTGTAACCCTAACCCTAATTTGGTTTTTCCCCCTATGGGATTTCCCCATGTATTTCACCCGGAAGCATAGAGGGGGGTGGGTTCGAAAAGTCGACCCCCTCCTAACCATACCGATGGGCTAGGAATCCGTTGGCGAGGTCGATTTTCCAATCCGAATTCAAGGGGGCATAACCCTAACCCTAATTTGGTTTTTCCCCCTATGGGATTTCCCCATGTATTTCACCCGGAAGCATAGAGGGGGGTGGGTTCGAAAAGTCGACCCCCTCCTAACCATACCGATGGGCTAGGAATCCGTTGGCGAGGTCGGTTTTCCAATCCGAATTCAAGGGGGCGTAACCCTAACCCTAATTTGGTTTTTTCCCCTATGGGATTTCCCCATGTATTTCACCCGGAAGCATAGAGGGGGGTGGGTTCGAAAAGTCGACCCCCTCCTAACCATACCGATGGGCTAGGAATCCGTTGGCGAGGTCGGTTTTCCAATCCGAATTCAAGGGGGCGTAACCCTAACCCTAATTTGGTTTTTTCCCCTATGGGATTCCCCCATGTATTTCACCCGGAAGCATAGAGGGGGGTGGGTTCGAAAAGTTGACCCCCTCCTAACCATAGCAATGGGTTAGAAATCCGTTGGCGAGGTCGGTTTTCCAATCCGAATTCAAGCGGGCGTAACCCTAACCCTAATTTGGTTTCCCCCCCTATGGGATTTCCCCATGTATTTCACCCGGAAGCATAGAGGGGGTAGGTTCGAAAAGTCGACCCCCTCCTAACCATACCGATGGCCTAGGAATCTGTTGGCGAGGTCGGTTTTCGAATCTGAATTCAAGCGGGCGTAACCCTAACCCTAATTTGGTTTTCCCCCCTATGGGATTTCCCCATGTATTTCACCTGGAAGCCTAGAGGGGGGTGGGTTTGAAAAGTCGACCCACTCTTAACCATATCGATGGGCTAGGAATCCGTTGGCGAGGTCGGTTTTCCAATCCGAATTCAAGCGGGCGTAACCCTAACCCTAATTTGGTTTTCCCCCCTATGGGATTTCCCCATGTATTTCACCCGGAAGCATAGAGGGGGTGGGTTCGAAAAGTCGACCCCCTCCTAACCATACCGATGGGTTAGGAATCCGTTGGCGAGGTCGGTTTTCGAATCTGAATTCAAGCGGGCGTAACCCTAACCCTAATTTGGTTTTTCCCTCCTATGGGATTTCCCCATGTATTTCACCCGGAAGCATAAAGGGGGGTGGGTTCAAAAAGTCGACCCCCTCCTAACCATACCGATGGCCTAGGAATCCGTTGGCGAGGTCGGTTTTCGAATCTGAATTCAAGCGGGCGTAACCCTAACCCTAATTTGGTTGTTCCCCCTATGGGATTTCCCCATGTATTTCACCCGGAAGCATAGAGGGGGGTGGGTTCGAAAAGTTGACCCCCTCCTAACCATAGCGATGGGTTAGGAATCCGTTGGCGAGGTCGGTTTTCCAATCCGAATTCAAGCGGGCGTAACCCTAACCCTAATTTGGTTTTTCCCCCTATGGGATTTCCCCATGTATTTCACCCGGAAGCATAGAGGGGGGTGGGTTTGAAAAGTCGACCCACTCCTAACCATATCGATGGGCTAGGAATCCGTTGGCGAGGTCGGTTTTCCAATCCGAATTCAAGCGGGCGTAACCCTAACCCTAATTTGGTTTTCCCCCCTTTGGGATTTCCCCATGTATTTCACCCGGAAGCATAGAGGGGGGTGGGTTCAAAAAGTCGACCCCCTCCTAACCATACCGATGGCCTAGGAATCTGTTGGCGAGGTCGGTTTTCGAATCTGAATTCAAGCGGGCGTAACCCTAACCCTAATTTGGTTTTTCCCCCTATGGGATTTCCCCATGTATTTCACCCGGAAGCATAGAGGGGGGTGGGTTCGAAAAGTCGACCCCCTCCTAACCATACCGATGGCCTAGGAATCCGTTGGCGAGGTCGGTTTTCGAATCTGAATTCAAGCGGGCGTAACCCTAACCCTAATTTGGTTTTTCCCTCCTATGGGATTTCCCCATGTATTTCACCCGGAAGCATAGAGGGGGGTGGGTTCGAAAAGTCGACCCCCTCCTAACCACACCGATGGCCTAGGAATCCGTTGGCGAGGTCGGTTTTCGAATCTGAATTCAAGCGGGCGTAACCCTAACCCTAATTTGGTTTTTCCCCCTATGGGATTCCCCCATGTATTTCACCCGGAAGCATAGAGGGTGGTGGGTTCGAAAAGTTGACCCCCTCCTAACCATAGCGATGGGTTAGGAATCCGTTGGCGAGGTCGGTTTTCCAATCCGAATTCAAGCGGGCGTAACCCTAACCCTAATTTGGTTTTTCCCCCTATGGGATTTCCCCATGTATTTCACCTGGAAGCCTAGAGGGGGGTGGGTTTGAAAAGTCGACCCACTCCTAACCATATCGATGGGCTAGGAATCCGTTGGCGAGGTCGGTTTTCCAATCCGAATTCAAGCGGGCGTAACCCTAACCGTAATTTGGTTTTCCCCCCTATGGGATTTCCCCATGTATTTCACCCGGAAGCATAGAGGGGGGTGGGTTCAAAAAGTCGACCCCCTCCTAACCATACCGATGGGCTAGGAATCCATTGGCGAGGTCGGTTTTCCAATCAGAATTCAAGCGGGCGTAACCCTAACCCTAATTTGGTTTTTCCCCCTATGGGATTTCCCCACATATTTCACCCGGAAGCATAGAGGGGGGTGGGTTTGAAAAGTTGACCCCCTCCTAACCATACCGATGAGCTAGGAATCCGTTGGCGAGGTCGGTTTACCAATCCGATTTCAAGGGGGCGTAACCCTAACCCTAATTTGGTTTTTCTCCCTATGGGATTTCCCCATGTATTTCACCCGGAAGCATAGAGGGGGGTGGGTTCGAAAAGTAGACCCCCTCCTAACTATACCGATGGGTTAGGAATCCGTTGGCGATGTCGGTTTTCCAATCCGAATTCAAGCGGGCGTAACCCTAACCCTAATTTGGTTTTTCCCCCTATGGGATTTCCCCATGTATTTCACCCGGAAGCATAGAGGGGGGTGGGTTTGAAAAGTCGACCCCCTCTTAACCATACCGATGGGCTAGGAATCCGTTGGCGAGGTCGGTTTTCCAATCCGATTTCAAGGGGGCGTAACCCTAACCCTAATTTGGTTTTTCCCCCTATGGGATTTCCCATGTATTTCATCCGGAAGCATAGAGGGGGGTGGGTTCGAAAAGTCGACCCCCTCCTAACAATACCGATGGGCGAGGAATCCTTTGGCGATGTCTGTTTTCCAATCTGATTTCAAGGGGGCGTAACCCTAACCCTAATTTGGTTTTTCCCCCTATGGGATTTCCCCATGTATTTCACCCGGAAGCATAGAGGGGGGTGGGTTCGAAAAGTCGACCACCTCCTAACCATACCGATGGGCTAGGGATCCATAGGCGAGGTCGGTTTTCCAATCCGAATTCAAGGGGGCGTAACCCTAACCCTAATTTGGTTTTTCCCCCTATGGGATTTCCCCATGTATTTCACCCGGAAGCATAGAGGGGGGTGGGTTCGAAAAGTCGACCCCCTCCTAACCATACCGATGGGCTAGGAATCCGTTGGCGAGGTCGATTTTCCAATCCGAATTCAAGGGGGCGTAACCCTAACCCTAATTTGGTTTTTCCCCCTATGGGATTTCCCCATGTATTTCACCCGGAAGCATAGAGGGGGGTGGGTTCGAAAAGTCGACCCCCTCCTAACCATACCGATGGGCTAGGAATCCGTTGGCGATGTCGGTTTTCCAATCCGATTTCAAGGGGGTGTAACCCTAACCCTAATTTGGTTTTTCCCCCTATGGGATTTCCCCATGTATTTCACCCGGAAGCATAGAGGGGGGTGGGATCGAAAAGTCGACCCCCACCTAACTATACCGATGGGCTAGGAATCCGTTGGCGATGTCGGTTTTCCAATCCGATTTCAAGGGGGCATAACCCTAACCCTAATTTGGTTTTTCCCCCTATGGGATTTCCCCATGTATTTCACCCGGAAGCATAGAGGGGGGTGGGTTCGAAAAGTCGACCCCCTCCTAACCATACCGATGGGCTAGGAATCCGTTGGCGAGGTCGGTTTTCCAATCCGAATTCAAGGGGGCGTAACCCTAACCCTAATTTGGTTTTTTCCCCTATGGGATTTCCCCATGTATTTCACCCGGAAGCATAGAGGGGGGTGGGTTCGAAAAGTCGACCCCCTCCTAACCATACCGATGGGCTAGGAATCCGTTGGCGAGGTCGGTTTTCCAATCCGAATTCAAGGGGGCGTAACCCTAACCCTAATTTGGTTTTTCCCCCTATGGAATTTCCCCATGTATTTCACCCGGTGTCAGGCCTGTTTCTTCGTTGACTCAGGAAAGACCACACTTAGACATTATTTTGAAATGTTAAGGCTCCTTTTACTAAGTTACGATAGCGTACAGACCAAGTAAAGCTGAGAATGAATAGTTTAGGCACGAACAGAAAGTATTAAGCTTAAGCCCATCCCAATCCCCAAACCCCCCCCTGTGCATTGTCCAATATGCAGCCATCTCCAACATCAGGTGGGCAGGTTTCACCATCCTGGAATGCAGGTCCGTTAAACAGGAGATAACACGAAACATCAACATTGTCCACCAGCAGAACACATTCACCCCAACCCCCCACCCTTCCCGTTTCCATGGCAGCGAAGCAGGAACTAGCGAGACTGACATCCGGACCTCCTCCAGGAACAGCGGGAAATCCAGGGCAGCAATAGGCATACAAGAGGTTACACCTGAAAGAGAAAAAGGGAGAGACAAAACAACGGAGAGGAGAAAGAAAAAGAGTCAAGGTTTGTGTGGATACTTGGCATAAAACTGGCGTACCAGTTTAGGAGCTTTGAGATGCTCTTTATCCACCCATTCGTTGTGAGAAGGGGGAAAATCTTTCCACATGACTAGGAACTGAGTTTTATTTCTGCGGATCCTGGAGTCCAAAATGTCCCGCACCTCGTAATGATGATGACCATCCACCAAGGTAGGTGTAGGAGCATCAGGCAATCTTTTGCGGAGATGAGAGGTACGAACAGGTTTCAGTAAGTGAACATGGAATACAGGGTATAGCCGCCGATAGGTCTTGGGGAGATCCAAACGGACCGACACAGAGCTGATAATTTTGGTGATCGTGAAAGGTCCAACAAATTTGGGACCCAGCTTCTTGCATTTTTGGGGGCTATCCAAATTTTTGGTAGATACATAAACTTGATCACCAACTTTGTAGGAGGGAGGGACTGCTCTTTTCTTATCAGCGTACAATTTGTGCGAGTCATGGGCATCGTTTAAAGTTTTCCGGAGAACCGGCCAAACAGAAGATAATCGAGAGGACCATTCAGATAAAGAGGGAACCGTCGGCGAGACGTGAGGCAGTTCGGGTATGGGTACAAAGTCCTGTCCGTAGATGATTTTAAAGGGGGTCATATTCGTACTGGAGTGAACAGAGTTATTATACGCAACTTCGGCGTGTATGAGAAGATCAGCCCAATCATCTTGCTGGAAATTAATAAAGCAGCGTAAGTACTGTTCGAGGACGGAATTAACCCTCTCACAAGATCCATTCGTCTGAGGGTGGTAGGCGGAGCTTAAGCTTTGGGCGGAGCCAATCAGTCTCAAAAACTCCTTCCAAAAATGAGAAGTAAATTGGGTTCCTCTATCGGAGATGATGCGTTGCGGGACGCCATGAAAACGATAGATATGGGAAACGAACAGTCGGGCCAGAGATTTGGAAGAAGGAATTTTAGTACAGGGGACAAAATGAACTTGTTTAGAAAAAAGATCGGTAACTACCCAGATAACGGTATAACCCTGACTGGGCGGAAGATCAACTATAAAGTCCATTGAAATTTCCTTCCAAGGCCTTTCCGGGGTAGCCACAGACTGGAGAAGACCCTGTGGCTTACCCGGCGCACGTTTTGAAGCCGCACATACAGGGCAACTGGCAATATACGATTCAACATCTTTCTTCATTGATGGCCACCAGAACTGTCTCTTGATAAGATGAATAGTTTTAACGAAACCGAAATGACCAGCTAAACGTGAGTCGTGTGCTCGTTGCAAGACAAAAGGACGTAATGTAGCAGGAACATATATTTTAGAACCAATCCAGGGAAGATCGTCTCTGGTAGTACAATCACCTGAATGAGTCGAATACCAATCATCAGTAAGTAGTTCATCCTTAATACGAGCAATTAAGTCATCAGGTGGAGTAGTTTGGACAGTAGTTTGGGCTATAGTAGATACTGGAGTAGCAGGTAAAGTGAGTGGCATTATCGGTTGTACAATGGTGAGCTTAGACACATCATATTGAGGCAATCTGGAAAGTGCATCAGCCATAAAATTTTTCCCCCCAGGAATGTATTTGAGGTGGAAATTGAAACGATGGAAATAATGAGACCAACGAAGTTGCCTTGGGGACAATTTCCGAGAGGAGGTAAGAGCTTCCAAATTTTTATGGTCCGTCCAGACCTCGAAAGGATGTGGGGCACCCTCAAGAAAATGTCGCCAAGTCATGAGAGCCCACCGAACAGCAAAAGCCTCCTTTTCCCAAATCGCCCAACCGCGTTCGGACGCAGTGAGTTTCCGAGATGTGTAAGCACAGGGTTGTAATTGGCCATGTTGATTGAGTTGTAACAGGACTGCGCCTACCGCGACATCACTAGCATCCGCCTGAATCACAAATGGGGAATTCACATCTGGGTGTTTAAGAACAGGCTCAGCCGCAAACAACCGTTTAAGCTTTTCGAAAGCGGCCTGACATTCCATCGTCCATTTGAGAGGGGTTCCTGGACGAGGCTTGCCTTCTCCTTTTGTTTTCAGAAGGTTTGTAATGGGCAAGGCAATATCAGCGAATGACGGAATAAATTGGCGGTAAAAATTCGCAAATCCTAAAAAACTTTGCAATTGTTTACGGGTACGGGGAGGGGCCCACTCCGTCACTGCCTTGACTTTAGCAGGATCCATTTCAATCCCCTCAGAGGAGATACGGTAACCCAAATAGTCAATTCTTTCCTGGTGAAACTCACACTTAGAGAGTTTGGCATAAAGTTCAGCGGAACGCAACTTATTTAATACGGAGCGCACTAGTTTAACGTGCTCGTCGCGTGTTTGCGAGTAGACGACGATGTCATCAATGTAAACAATAACTCCCTTGTAAAGGTGCTCGTGGAGAACTTCATTTATTAGTTGCATAAACACTGAAGGGGCACCTTGAAGACCGAAAGGGAGGACTTTGAATTGGAAACATCCGAGCGGACAGTTAAAAGCTGTCTTCCATTCGTCCCCCTCTTTGATCCTGACCCTGTAATAGGCTTCACGTAAGTCCAGCTTCGTAAAAATCTTACCGGTAGCCAGGTGAGCAAGCATGTCCTTCATGAGCGGAAGGGGGTAAATATTGTGTTCACAAATGGTGTTGAGATATGAATAGTCCTGTATTAATCTTAGAGTGCCATCTTTCTTTTCTCTAAACATAACTGGTGCAGCTACACGGGGCCTAGCTGGTTCAATGAAACCCCTTTGAAGGTTTTTATCGATGAATCTACGTAATTCCTCCATCTCCCGTGGGGTCATTGAATACATACGAGGTTTGGGTAATTGAACCCCAGGAAGAAAATCAATTGAACAGTCAGTAGCCCTATGAGGAGGAAGGGAATCACAAGATCTTTCACTGAAAGCATCCTTTAGGTCCCAATACTCTTTGGGAATTTTCTCCTCACCTGGTATGACCTCGGGTGATGGGAAATCCAATAAATGCGCAGCAGATTCAATATGGGGGGGTGGGTGATGGTGCGGGGGTTGATCAGTTTCTGATGGAAGAGAGGTATGTTCCGGGAGGGATAAAGGAATGCGCACCCAACCTTCCTTCCAGTTTATCAGAGGATTCCATTTCCGAAGCCAATTGACCCCCAAAATTACAGCATTATCGGCAATGGCAGTTACAATAAAGTTGATGGTCTCAGTATGGCCTGTGCCTATAGAAACATGAATTGGTTCGGTGATAAAAGATGCTGGGGTTCCCCCAGCTACAGAACCATCCATTTGGCAAAAGGCTATGGGAGTTTTCAGGGTCTTAAGGTGAAAACCCATCGAAGACACGATGTCTTGGCTTATGAGACATTTTGAACACCCAGAGTCAATGAGAGCCTGCACATTGCATGTACGGCCAGTAGATGGAGCTAAAAGCTTTAAATTAATATAAAGGGGCCCGGAGCGATGACTCACCAGATTGTCGTCAGAAGAGTCTGAAGACGCCTCCCAATCGTCAGGGCCAGCGGTGGGCTGGTCAGCAGAGAGGTTGATGGGCTCCACCCCACTCATAGCCGGTTTGGCGCGCACAGTTGGCGTTCTAGGCTGTTTCCGGTCCAAGGAAGAAAGTGGGCGTGGAGGTGGTTTTGATCGGCATTTGTCTGCCCAGTGCCCCTCCTTCCCACAGCGATAACAGTTGCCTGAACGAGGCTGGGTTGTTCTCCCCTCCCCCTTTTGCATGCGTTTCTCCCTCGCAGGGGGGTGAGATTTGGGGCTATCTTCCTGTGCTTTTTTCTCCAAGCGGACTGGATCCTGCAAGTGGGCATGATCCAATTCGACATCCGAAGCTAGATCTATCCAGTCATTCAAAGTTTCGGGGCGAAATCTGTTCACACATGTTTGATAAATATCTTTATTCAGCCCTTCAATATAAATGTCCATTAGGGCTTGTTCACTATAACCAACCATAAACATTGATAGCTCCTGGAAAATCTGCGTGTAAGCCTGAATAGACATGTCCCCCTGCTGCAAACTTTTTAGTTTCATTTTTGCTTTCCTCTCAACACGGGGGTCTTCAAAACGCCTTCTAAGAGCATTCATGAAGCGATCGAAATCGCGCAGTGCCGGTGAGCGGCAATTATGTAATGAAACCAACCAATTAGAAGCTTGATCTTCTAGGGTCATAGATACAATTCTGATTTTGATTTCATCGTCCAAATCAGCTGCGTAAAACTGCATGTAATTATCGACGTGAATTAGAAAAAACGCCAGTTTGTCGGCACTTCCGTTGTATTTCACACCCAAAGGAGGCAGTTTTGCAAGTCGGCGGGGGTTAACGGGGTTGGCTTCCCTTCCGGCCTGAGGGGGGGGGAGGGAGTTGCTCTCCTGCTTTGCCTGGCAGAGTAGGTCCTGAGCCATCTCCCTTAGTTCCCGTTCTTCTCTTAAGAGCTCCGGAATGACTTTCTTTGGGGAAATTCGACGCCTGGAGACGTTTACCCCACTCATTCCAACCCCTTCAGACCAACGTTTAGGTTTGACTGATTCTTCAGCTGGCAGATTTAGATCTAGGCCAGCCAAACCTTCCATCACTGACCTGATCCCTTCAGATTGAGCAGGAGGATGCGGTGCTTCAGCTCCCAAAATTGTTTCAGGCAGGGCCTCTACCAACGGAGGCTCCTCTTGTGAAGGGTCCGACATCAGGGCAGGTTTTTGGTTTTGTTGATTCTCAGCTTAATGTCAGGCCTGTTTCTTCGTTGACTCAGGAAAGACCACACTTAGACATTATTTTGAAATGTTAAGGCTCCTTTTACTAAGTTACGATAGCGTACAGACCAAGTAAAGCTGAGAATGAATAGTTTAGGCACGAACAGAAAGTATTAAGCTTAAGCCCATCCCAATCCCCAACCCCCCCCCCTGTGCATTGTCCAATATGCAGCCATCTCCAACATCAGGTGGGCAGGTTTCACCATCCTGGAATGCAGGTCCGTTAAACAGGAGATTTAACACGAAACATCAACATTGTCCACCAGCAGAACACATTCACCCCAACCCCCCACCCTCCCCGTTTCCATGGCAGCGAAGCAGGAACTAGCGAGACTGACATCCGGAAGCATAGAGGGGGGTGGGTTCGAAAAGTCGACCCCCTCCTAACCATACCGATGGGCTAGGAATCCGTTGGCGATGTCGGTTTTCCAATCCGATTTCAAGGGGGCGTAACCCTAACCCTAATTTGGTTTTTCCCCCTATGGGATTTCCCCATGTATTTCACCCGGAAGCATAGAGGGGGGTGGGTTTGAAAAGTCGACCCTCTCCTAACCATACCAATGGGCTAGGAATCCGTTGGCGAGGTCGGTTTTCCAATCTGATTTCAAGGGGGCGTAACCCTAACCCTAATTTGGTTTTTCCCCCTATGGGATTTCCCCATGTATTTCACCCGGAAGCATAGAGGGGGGTGGGTTCGAAAAGTCGACCCCCTCCTAACCATACCGATGGGCTAGGAATCCATTGGCGAGGTCGGTTTTCCAATCCAAATTCAAGCGGGCGTAACCCTAACCCTAATTTGGTTTTCCCCCCTATGTGATTTCCCCATGTATTTCACCCGGAAGCATAGAGGGGGGTGGGTTCGAAAAGTCGACCCCCTCCTAACCATACCGATGGGCTAGGAATCCGTAGGCGAGGTCGGTTTTCCAATCCCAATTCAAGGGGGCGTAACCCTAACCCTAATTTGGTTTTTCCCCCTATGGGATTTCCCCATGTATTTCACCCGGAAGCATAGAGGGGGGTGGGTTCGAAAAGTCGTCCCCCTCCTAACCATACCGATCGGCTAGGAATCCATTGGCGAGGTCGGTTTTCCAATCCGAATTCAAGCGGGCGTAACCCTAACCCTAATTTGGTTTTTCCCCCTATGGGATTTCCCCACGTATTTCACCCGGAAGCATAGAGGGGGGTGGGTTTGAAAAGTCGACCCCCTCCTAACCATACCGATGGGCTAGGAATCCGTTGGCGATGTCGGTTTTCCAATCCGATTTCAAGGGGGCGTAACCCTAACCCTAATTTGGTTTTTCCCCCTATGGGATTTCCCCATGTATTTCACCCGGAAGCATAGATGGGGGTGGGTTCGAAAAGTCGACCCCCTCCTAACCATACCGATGGGCTAGGAATCCGTTGGCGAGGTCGGTTTTCCAATCCGATTTCAAGGGGGCGTAACCCTAACCCTAATTTGGTTTTTCCCCCTATGGGATTTCCCCATGTATTTCACCCGGAAGCATAGAGGGGGGTGGGTTCGAAAAGTCGACCCCCTCCTAACCATACCGATGGGCTAGGAATCCGTAGGCGAGGTCGGTTTTCCAATCCCAATTCAAGGGGGCGTAACCCTAACCCTAATTTGGTTTTTCCCCCTATGGGATTTCCCCATGTATTTCACCCGGAAGCATAGAGGGGGGTGGGTCCGAAAAGTCGACCCCCTACTAACCATACCGATGGGCTAGGAATCCATTGGCGAGGTCGGTTTTCCAATCCCAATTCAAGTGGGCGTAACCTTAACCCTAATTTTGTTTTTCCCCCTATGGGATTTCCCCATGTATTTCACCCGGAAGCATAGAGGGGGGTGGGTTCGAAAAGTCGACCCCCTCCTAACCATACCGATGGGCTAGGAATCCGTTGGCGAGGTCGGTTTTCCAATCCGATTTCAAGGGGGCGTAACCCTAACCCTAATTTGGTTTTTCCCCCTATGGGATTTCCCAATGTATTTCACCCGGAAGCATAGAGGGGGGTGGGTTCGAAAAGTCGACCCCCTCCTAACCATACCGATGGGCTAGGAATCCATAGGCGAGGTCGGTTTTCCAATCCCAATTCAAGGGGGCGTAACCCTAACCCTAATTTGGTTTTTCCCCCTATGGGATTTCCCCATGTATTTCACCCGGAAGCATAGAGGGGGCTGGGTCCGAAAAGTCGACCCCCTCCTAATCATACCGATGGGCTAGGAATCCGTTGGCGATGTCGGTTTTCCAATCCGATTTCAAGGGGGCATAACCCTAACCCTAATTCGGTTTTTCCCCCTATGGGATTTCCCCATGTATTTCACCCGGAAGCATAGAGGGGGGTGGGTTCGAAAAGTCGACCCCCTCCTAACCATACCGATGGGCTAGGAATTCGTTGGCGAGGTCGGTTTTCCAATCCGAATTCAAGGGGGCGTAACCCTAACCCTAATTTGGTTTTCCCCCCTATGGGATTTCCCCATGTATTTCACCCGGAAGCATAGAGGGGGGTGGGTTCGAAAAGTCGACCCCCTCCTAACCATACCGATGGGCTAGGAATCCGTTGGCGAGGTCGGTTTTCCAATCCGAATTCAAGGGGGCGTAACCCTAACCCTAATTTGGTTTTTCCCCCTATGGGATTTCCCCATGTATTTCACCCGGAAGCATAGAGGGGGGTGGGTTCGAAAAGTCGACCCCCTCCTAACCTTACCGATGGGCTAGGAATCCGTTGGCGATGTCGGTTTTCCAATCCGATTTCAAGGGGGCGTAACCCTAACCCTAATTTGGTTTTTCCCCCTATGGGATTTCCCCATGTATTTCACCCGGAAGCATAGAGGGGGGTGG
Source organism: Rhabdophis nuchalis (assembly GCA_039707465.1). Classification (NCBI taxonomy): domain Eukaryota; kingdom Metazoa; phylum Chordata; class Lepidosauria; order Squamata; family Natricidae; genus Rhabdophis; species Rhabdophis nuchalis. Next base: position 9,221,125 of record CM077654.1, read on the forward strand.
GTTCAAAAAGTCGACCCCCTCCTAACTATACCGATGGGCTAGGAATCCGTTGGCGATGTCGGTTTTCCAATCCGATTTCAAGGGGGCGTAACCCTAACCCTAATTTGGTTTTTCCCCCTATGGGATTTCCCCATGTATTTCACCCGGAAGCATAGAGGGGGGTGGGTTCGAAAAGTCGACCCCCTCCTAACCATACAGATGGGGTAGGAATCCGTTGGCGAGGTCGGTTTTCCAATCCGAATTCAAGCGGGCGTAACCCTAACCCTAATTTGGTTTTTCCCCCTATGGGATTTCCCCATGTATTTCACCCGGAAGCATAGAGGGGGGTGGGTTTGAAAAGTCGACCCTCTCCTAACCATACCAATGGGCTAGGAATCCGTTGGCGAGGTCGGTTTTCCAATCCGATTTCAAGGGGGATAACCCTAACCCTAATTTGGTTTTTCCCCCTATGGGATTTCCCCATGTATTTCACCCGGAAGCATAGAGGGGGGTGGGTTCGAAAAGTCGACCCCCTCCTTACCATACCGATGGGCTAGGAATCCGTTGGCGAGGTCGATTTTCCAATCCGAATTCAAGGGGGCGTAACCCTAACCCTAATTTTGTTTTTCCCCCTATGGGATTTCCCCATGTATTTCACCCGGAAGCATAGAGGGGGGTGGGTTCGAAAAGTCGACCCCCTCCTAACCATACCGATGGGCTAGGAATCCGTTGGCGAGGTCGATTTTCCAATCCGATTTCAAGGGGGCGTAACCCTAACCCTAATTTGGTTTTTCCCCCTATGGGATTTCCCCATGTATTTCACCCGGAAGCATAGAGGGGGGTGGGTTCGAAAAGTCGACCCCCTCCTAACCATACCGATGGGCTAGGAATCCATAGGCGAGGTCGGTTTTCCAATCCCAATTCAAGGGGGCGTAACCCTAACCCTAATTTGGTTTTTCCCCCTATGGGATTTCCCCATGTATTTCACCCGGAAGCATAGAGGGAGGTGGGTCCGAAAAGTCGACCCCCTCCTAACCATACCGATGGGCTAGGAATCCGTTGGCGATGTCGGTTTTCCAATCCGATTTCAAGGGGGCATAACCCTAACCCTAATTTGGTTTTTCCCCCTATGGGATTTCCCCATGTATTTCACCCGGAAGCATAGAGGGGGGTGGGTTCGAAAAGTCGACCCCCTCCTAACCATACCGATGGGCTAGGAATCCGTTGGCGAGGTCGGTTTTCCAATCCGAATTCAAGGGGGCGTAACACTAACCCTAATTTGGTTTTTCCCCCTATGGGATTTCCCCATGTATTTCACCCGGAAGCATAGAGGGGGGTGGGTTCGAAAAGTCGACCCCCTCCTAACCTTACCGATGGGCTAGGAATCCGTTGGCGATGTCGGTTTTCCAATCCGATTTCAAGGGGGCGTAACCCTAACCCTAATTTGGTTTTTCCCCCTATGGGATTTCCCCATGTATTTCACCCAGAAGCATAGAGGGGGGTGGGTTCGAAAAGTCGACCCCCTCCTAACTATACCGATGGGCTAGGAATCCGTTGGCGATGTCGGTTTTCCAATCCGATTTCAAGGGGGCGTAACCCTAACCCTAATTTGGTTTTTCCCCCTATGGGATTTCCCCATGTATTTCACCCGGAAGCATAGAGGGGGGTGGGTTTGAAAAGTCGACCCTCTCCTAACCATACCAATGGGCTAGGAATCCGTTGGCGAGGTCGGTTTTCCAATCCGATTTCAAGGGGGCATAACCCTAACCCTAATTTGGTTTTTCCCCCTATGGGATTTCCCCATGTATTTCACCCGGAAGCATAGAGGGGGGTGGGTTCGAAAAGTCGACCCCCTCCTAACCATACCGATGGGCTAGGAATCCGTTGGCGAGGTCGATTTTCCAATCCGAATCAAGGGGGCGTAACCCTAACCCTAATTTGGTTTTTCCCCCTATGGGATTTCCCCATGTATTTCACCCGGAAGCATAGAGGGGGGTGGGTTCGAAAAGTCGACCCCCTCCTAACCATACCGATGGGCTAGGAATCCGTAGGCGAGGTCGGTTTTCCAATCCCAATTCAAGGGGGCGTAACCCTAACCCTAATTTGGTTTTTCCCCCTATGGGATTCCCCCATGTATTTCACCCGGAAGCATAGAGGGGGGTGGGTTCGAAAAGTCGACCCCCTCCTAACCATACCGATCGGCTAGGAATCCATTGGCGAGGTCGGTTTTCCAATCCGATTTCAAGGGGGCGTAACCCTAACCCTAATTTGGTTTTTCCCCCTATGGGATTTCCCCATGTATTTCACCCGGAAGCATAGAGGGGGGTGGGTTCGAAAAGTCGACCCCCTCCTAACCATACCGATGGGCTAGGAATCCATAGGCGAGGTCGGTTTTCCAATCCCAATTCAAGGGGGCGTAACCCTAACCCTAATTTGGTTTTTCCCCCTATGGGATTTCCCCATGTATTTCACCCGGAAGCATAGAGGGGGGTGGGTTCGAAAAGTCGACCCCCTCCTAACCTTACCGATGGGCTAGGAATCCGTTGGCGATGTCGGTTTTCCAATCCGATTTCAAGGGGGCGTAACCCTAACCCTAATTTGGTTTTTCCCCCTATGGGATTTCCCCATGTATTTCACCCAGAAGCATAGAGGGGGGTGGGTTCGAAAAGTCGACCCCCTCCTAACTATACCGATGGGCTAGGAATCCGTTGGCGATGTCGGTTTTCCAATCCGATTTCAAGGGGGCGTAACCCTAACCCTAATTTGGTTTTTCCCCCTATGGGATTTCCCCATGTATTTCACCCGGAAGCATAGAGGGGGGTGGGTTCGAAAAGTCGACCCCCTCCTAACCATACAGATGGGGTAGGAATCCGTTGGCGAGGTTGGTTTTCCAATCCGAATTCAAGCGGGCGTAACCCTAACCCTAATTTGGTTTTTCCCCCTATGGGATTTCCCCATGTATTTCACCCGGAAGCATAGAGGGGGGTGGGTTTGAAAAGTCGACCCTCTCCTAACCATACCAATGGGCTAGGAATCCGTTGGCGAGGTCGGTTTTCCAATCCGATTTCAAGGGGGCATAACCCTAACCCTAATTTGGTTTTTCCCCCTATGGGATTTCCCCATGTATTTCACCCGGAAGCATAGAGGGGGGTGGGTTCGAAAAGTCGACCCCCTCCTAACCATACCGATGGGCTAGGAATCCGTTGGCGAGGTCGATTTTCCAATCCGAATTCAAGGGGGCGTAACCCTAACCCTAATTTGGTTTTTCCCCCTATGGGATTTCCCCATGTATTTCACCCGGAAGCATAGAGGGGGGTGGGTTCGAAAAGTCGACCCCCTCCTAACCATACCGATGGGCTAGGAATCCGTAGGCGAGGTCGGTTTTCCAATCCCAATTCAAGGGGGCGTAACCCTAACCCTAATTTGGTTTTTCCCCCTATGGGATTCCCCCATGTATTTCACCCGGAAGCATAGAGGGGGGTGGGTTCGAAAAGTCGACCCCCTCCTAACCATACCGATCGGCTAGGAATCCATTGGCGAGGTCGGTTTTCCAATCCGAATTCAAGCGGGCGTAACCCTAACCCTAATTTGGTTTTTCCCCCTATGGGATTTCCCCACGTATTTCACCCGGAAGCATAGAGGGGGGTGGGTTCGAAAAGTCGACCCCCTCCTAACCATACCGATGGGCTAGGAATACGTTGGCGAGGTCGATTTTCCAATCCGAATTCAAGGGGGCGTAACCCTAACCCTAATTTGGTTTTTCCCCCTATGGGATTTCCCCATGTATTTCACCCGGAAGCATAGAGGGGGGTGGGTTCGAAAAGTCGACCCCCTCCTAACCATACCGATGGGCTAGGAATCCGTAGGCGAGGTCGGTTTTCCAATCCCAATTCAAGGGGGCGTAACCCTAACCCTAATTTGGTTTTTCCCCCTATGGGATTCCCCCATGTATTTCACCCGGACGCATAGAGGGGGGTGGGTTCGAAAAGTCGACCCCCTCCTAACCATACCGATCGGCTAGGAATCCATTGGCGAGGTCGGTTTTCCAATCCGAATTCAAGCGGGCGTAACCCTAACCCTAATTTGGTTTTTCCCCCTATGGGATTTCCCCACGTATTTCACCCGGAAGCATAGAGGGGGGTGGGTTTGAAAAGTCGACCCCCTCCTAACCATACCGATGGGCTAGGAATCCGTTGGCGATGTCGGTTTTCCAATCCGATTTCAAGGGGGCGTAACCCTAACCCTAATTTGGTTTTTCCCCCTATGGGATTTCCCCATGTATTTCACCCGGAAGCATAGATGGGGGTGGGTTCGAAAAGTCGACCCCCTCCTAACCATACCGATGGGCTAGGAATCCGTTGGCGAGGTCGGTTTTCCAATCCGATTTCAAGGGGGCGTAACCCTAACCCTAATTTGGTTTTTCCCCCTATGGGATTTCCCCATGTATTTCACCCGGAAGCATAGAGGGGGGTGGGTTCGAAAAGTCGACCCCCTCCTAACCATACCGATGGGCTAGGAATCCGTAGGCGAGGTCGGTTTTCCAATCCCAATTCAAGGGGGCGTAACCCTAACCCTAATTTGGTTTTTCCCCCTATGGGATATCCACATGTATTTCACCCGGAAGCATAGAGGGGGGTGGGTCCGAAAAGTCGACCCCCTCCTAACCATACCGATGGGCTAGGAATCCGTTGGCGAGGTCGGTTTTCCAATCCCAATTCAAGTGGGCGTAACCTTAACCCTAATTTTGTTTTTCCTCCTATGGGATTTCCCCATGTATTTCACCCGGAAGCATAGAGGGGGGTGGGTTCGAAAAGTCGACCCCCTCCTAACCATACCGATGGGCTAGGAATCCGTTGGCGAGGTCGGTTTTCCAATCCGATTTCAAGGGGGCGTAACCCTAACCCTAATTTGGTTTTTCCCCCTATGGGATTTCCCCATGTATTTCACCCGGAAGCATAGAGGGGGGTGGGTTCGAAAAGTCGACCCCCTCCTAACCATACCGATGGGCTAGGAATCCGTAGGCGAGATCGGTTTTCCAATCCCAATTCAAGGGGGCGTAACCCTAACCCTAATTTGGATTTTCCCCCTATGGGATTTCCCCATGTATTTCACCCGGAAGCATAGAGGGGGGTGGGTCCGAAAAGTCGACCCCCTCCTAACCATACCGATGGGCTAGGAATCCGTTGGCGAGGTCGGTTTTCCAATCCGAATTGAAGGGGGCGTAACCCTAACCCTAATTTGGTTTTTCCCCCTATGGGATTTCCCCATGTATTTCACCCGGAAGCATAGAAGGGAGTGGGTTCGAAAAGTCGACCCCCTCCTAACCATACCGATGGGCTAAGAATCCGTTGGTGAGGTCGGTTTTCCAATTCGAATTCAAGCGGGCGTATCCCTAACCCTAATTTGGTTTTCCCCCCTATGGGATTTCCCCATGTATTTCACCCGGAAGCATAGAGGGGTGTGGGTTCGAAAAGTTGACCCCTCCTAACCATACCGATGGGCTAGGAATTGGTTGACGAGGTCAGTTTTCCAATCCGAATTCAAGCGGGCGTAACCCTAACCCTAATTTGGATTTTCCCCCTATGGGATTTCCCCATGTATTTCACCCGGAAGCATAGAGGGGGGTGGGTTCGAAAAGTCGACCCCCTCCTAACCATACTGATGGGCGAGGAATCCTTTGGCGATGTCTGTTTTCCAATCCGATTTCAAGGGGGCGTAACCCTAACCCTAATTTGGTTTTTCCCCCTATGGGATTTCCCCATGTATTTCACCCGGAAGCATAGAGGGGTGTGGGTTCGAAAAGTCGACCCCCTCCTAACCATACCGATGGGCTAGGAATCCGTAGGCGAGGTCGGTTTTCCAATCCGAATTCAAGGGGGCGTAACCCTAACCCTAATTTGGTTTTCCCCCCTATGGGATTTCCCCATGTATTTCACCCGGAAGCATAGAGGGGGGTGGGTTCGAAAAGTCGACCCCCTCCTAACCATACCGATGGGCTAGGAATCCGTTGGCGAGGTCGGTTTTCCAATCCCAATTCAAGGGGGCGTAACCCTAACCTTAATTTGGTTTTTCCCCCTATGGGATTTCCCCATGTATTTCACCCGGAAGCATAGAGGGGGGTGGGTTCGAAAAGTCGACCCCCTCCTAACCATACCGATGGGCTAGGAATCCGTTGGCGAGGTCGGTTTTCCAATCCGAATTCAAGCGGGCGTAACCCTAACCCTAATTTGGTTTTTCCCACTATGGGATTTCCCCATGTATTTCACCCGGAAGCATAGAGGGGGGTGGGTTCGAAAAGTCGACCCCCTCCTAACCATACCGATGGGCTAGGAATCCATTGGCGAGGTCGGTTTAACAATCCAAATTCAAGCAGGCGTATCCCTAACCCTAATTTGGTTTTCCCCCCTATGGGATTTCCCCATGTATTTCACCCGGAAGCATAGAGGGGTGTGGGTTCGAAACGTTAACCCCCTCCTAACCATACCGATGGGCTAGGAATCCGTTGACGAGGTCAGTTTTCCAATCCGAATTCAAGCGGGCGTAACCCTAACCCTAATTTGGTTTTTTTCCCTATGGGATTTCCCCATGTATTTCACCCGGAAGCATAGAGGGGGGTGGGTTCGAAAAGTCGACCCCCTCCTAACCATACTGATGGGCGAGGAATCCTTTGGCGATGTCTGTTTTCCAATCCCAATTCAAGGGGGCGTAACCCTAACCCTAATTTGGTTTTCCCCCCTATGGGATTTCCCCATGTATTTCACCCGGAAGCATAGAGGGGGGTGGGTTCGAAAAGTCGACCCCCTCCTAACCATACCGATGGGCTAGGAATCCGTTGGCGAGGTCGGTTTTCCAATCCGAATTCAAGCGGGCGTAACCCTAACCCTAATTTGGTTTTTCCCCCAATGGGATTTCCCCATGTATTTCACCCGGAAGCATAGAGGGGGGTGGGTTCGAAAAGTCGAACCCCTCCTAACCATACCGATGGCCTAGGAATCCGTTGGCGAGGTCGGTTTTCCAATCCGAACTCAAGGGGGTGTAACCCTAACCCTAATTTGGTTTTCCCCCCTATGGGATTTCCCCATGTATTACACCCGGAAGCATAGAGGGGGATGGGTTCGAAAAGTCGACCCCCTCCTAACCATACCGATGGGCTAGGAATCCGTTGGCGAGGTCGGTTTTCCAATCCAAATTCAAGGGGGTGTAACCCTAACCCTAATTTGGTTTTTCCCCCTATGGGATTTCCCCATGTATTTCACCCGGAAGCATAGAGGGGGGTGGGTTCGAAAAGTCGACCCCCTCCTAACCATACCGATGGGCTAAGAATCCGTTGGCGAGGTCGGTTTTCCAATCCGAATTCAAGCGGGCGTATCCCTAACCCTAATTTGGTTTTTCCCCCTATGGGATTTCCCCATGTATTTCACCCGGAAGCATAGAGGGGTGTGGGTTTGAAACGTTGACCCCCTCCTAACCATACCGATGGGCTAGGAATCTGTTGACGAGGTCAGTTTTCCAATCCGAATTCAAGCGGGCGTAACCCTAACCCTAATTTGGTTTTTTTCCCTATGGGATTTCCCCATGTATTTCACCCGGAAGCATAGAGGGGGGTGGGTTCGAAAAGTCGACCCCCTCCTAACAATACTGATGGGCGAGGAATCCTTTGGCGATGTCTGTTTTCCAATCCCTATTCAAGGAGGCGTATCCCTAACCCTAATTTGGTTTTCCCCCCTATGGGATTTCCCCATGTATTTCACCTGGAAGCATAGAGGGGTGTGGGTTCGAAACGTTGACCCCCTCCTAACCCTACCGATGGGCTAGGAATCCGTTGACGAGGTCAGTTTTCCAATCCGAATTCAAGCGGGCGTAACCCTAACCCTAATTTGGTTTTTTTCCCTATGGGATTCCCCCATGTATTTCACCCGGAAGCATAGAGGGGGGTGGGTTTGAAAAGTCGACCCCCTCCTAACCATACCGATGGGCTAGGAATCCGTTGGCGAGGTCGGTTTTCCAATCCGAATTCAAGCGGGCGTAACCCTAACCCTAATTTGGTTTTTCCCCCAATGGGATTTCCCCATGTATTTCACCCGGAAGCATAGAGGGGGGTGGGTTCGAAAAGTCGAACCCCTCCTAACCATACCGATGGGCTAGGAATCCGTTGGCGAGGTCGGTTTTCCAATCCGAATTCAAGGGGGTGTAACCCTAACCCTAATTTTGTTTTCCCCCCTATGGGATTTCCCCATGTATTTCACCCGGAAGCATAGACTGTGGTGGGTATGAAAAGTCGACCCCCTCTTAAGCATACCGATGGGCTAGGAATCCGTTGGCGAGGTCGGTTTTCCAATCCGAATTCAAGGGGGTGTAACCCTAACCCTAATTTGGTTTTTCCCCCTATGGGATTTCCCCATGTATTACATTCGGAAGCATAGAGGGGGGTGGGTTCGAAAAGTTGACCACCTCCTAACCATACCAAAGGGCTAGGAATCCGTTGGCGATGTCGGTTTTCCAATCCGAATTCAAGGGGGCGTAACCCTAACCCTAATTTGGTTTCCCCCCCTATGGGATTTCCCCATGTATTTCACCTGGAAGCATAGAGGGGTGTGGGTTCGAAACGTTGACCCCCTCCTAACCCTACCGATGGGCTAGGAATCCGTTGACGAGGTCAGTTTTCCAATCCGAATCAGGATCTGACCACATCTGTTGAGGTGTTGTCCTTAGCTATTTCATAGGATTGTCCCAAACCTTTAGGAGGTGGTCCATTTTGAAGCAGGTTGACATTACTGAAGACACTTCAAAGTGTAATGGGCATACCCTTCTTGACTCTAAAAAGAAATGGTGGATGCCAGGGGTAAAATGCTCTGAAGACTGCTACTGGTTCGCTTCGTGCATGCATTCACGCCAAACACATGCTTCAGGCCTGATGATCAGCTGTGTGGCAATCAGCTGTGCTGCACAATCTCCAAAATTCTCCCCACCCACCCTCCATGAGGAGGCTGAGTAGAACACACACCCCATGGCCATGTCCACCTAGCATCTGGGCAGAGAACTGGTTGCTAATTTTTTTCAATCCCACCCCTTTACCAGACCATAAATTCTTCTAAATCATCCCCACCCCTTCTCCTTGTTGGAATTAACCAGATCAGGGCAGTGATGTGTGCAGAATCCTAATAATCTTTTCCGTTTTCATATTCATAAAGTCATTGCATCCAGTTCTACCTGTGTGGGGTGGGGATGTGTGTGTGTGCTGACTACCTTTACTGAGAAGGTGCTCGGCCAGATAAGCTTGTGCAGCACAGTTGACAGTTCCAAGATGGGTTTCTTCCCCATTTATCATGCCTCTTCCTTGGGGGGGCTTTGTTGTGAAATTGTGTCTGAAATCGATAATTCCAGAGTGCTTCATTTCAGGTTCCTTTTCTTCATTATAAGCCGATCAGAAAGTTGTCTCTAATTTCAGCATGGCTTCTCACTCAGGTATTATGCAAACATTTTTGACATATTCTTCAGAATGCAGGAAGCCTGATCCTGACATTGAAAAAAAAATATATCCAGATGTGCTTGGAAGGAATTCCTTTCAAAAGCACCATGAATCTTCACCGTCCCTTTGCCTTGCCATGCATCTGCAGTGTTCAGCCAAGGGGCTCCAGCAAGAAACCTTTGGGAGGCAGCAGCTTGCAGGAATCCACTGAATCGCTCCTCTGCTTTCTTTGGTCCCATCCACTGCCCCCATCCCTCCAAACCAGAATAGAAGCCCCCTCACTCAAGGCTCAAATAGAGATGGCAGGGACACTGGCTGCTGCCCCAATCCTACTGATGGTGTTGCTGGTGTTGCCACCACCACTTAACAGTCACCTGCAGCCGGCTGTAACCTCACACCTTGTCAGCGAGTCACTCGCTGCACACAAAGGGAGTGGGTTGTATCATTACACCCTACCACACCCTTTCCTTTTTCTACTTCAGAAAACTGAGCCAGTAAGACTGCATCCAATGGAAAGGCAGAGCCCTGCCCTTCCATGCATGGATTGGCTGCTGGGACACGCAGCTACTTGTCCCATGCTAGGAATTGGCTGAGGACAAGGTTGCCTCAGCAAATTACCTGGGATGAGGGTGTGGGAGAGGAGTGCTGGAGGGCCAGCTGAGCATGAATGCCCATGGTGGGTTGGCTGCAGCAGGGGTGGGAGGTATGGGGTGAAGTAGGCATGGTCATGTGGCCACGGCTAATTGTCCTAGACCAGAGGTTCCCAAACTTGGCAACTTTAAGACTTGTGGACTTCCACTCCCAGAAATCACCAGCTCTGCTGGCTGGTGATTTCTGGGAGTGGAAATCCACAAGTCTTAAAGTTGCCAAGTTTGGGAACCTCTGTCCTAGACCCAGAGGTTGGACTAGAAGATCACCGAGATGACTTCCATGACTCTGTGTCCTATGATCTCTTGTAGGTTTTTATCACAGGTGGAAATGAATGAAAGGAACAGCTTTTAAATTTGCTTCAATGTTTTCAAAAGAAATGATCTGCTTCCAACACAAGACCACCCATGATCAAAACTAAATCATGGAAATGTATGTGTGTGTGTGTGTGATTTCTTTTATGATTAAGGTTCTGAAGGTTGAGATATTTTGTGTTAGCATTTCTGGAAGTGACTGTTTTTATAGCTCTCGTGGAAATTTACTTGCAGAAAATAAATGTTGTGCGCATCCTAACTAGTTACATCCTATCAGGAGGAGAGCTTGTGAACAAAAGCAGAGGGAAATGACCCAGATGAAGAATATGTAGACTAAGAGGACAAAGGGGGATAAAGTTAAATCCTTATTTGGCATCGTTGTCCTACTTAACCCTTGTGGTCAGAGGCTCATGTGGTCTGAAAGAATCACCTTCATGGAATGTGGAATGTTTCTCAGCTTCAGCAACTTTAAGACGTGTCAACTTCAACTCCAGAATTCTCTAGCCACCACACTAGCTATGGAATTCTGGGAGTTGAAGTCCAGAGGTCTTAAAGTTGCTGAGCTTGAGAAACCTTGGTGTAACATACATATACATATACATGCTAATCAAGGTTTGTGGCCCGGATGTAGCGCATGGGGTGCTTACATCTGGCCCATGGGGCCACCCTGAAAACAGTGAAGGCAGCTCTACAGTGCCTCTGCCAGCAAAAACTGAGCTGGTGGGGGGTCTACTTTCACTGGCAGAGGGCTGCAGGGGGCCGTCATGGCCGAAAGCAGAGCTTGAGAGCCTGTTTTCGCTGGCAGAGCACTCAAGCCATAGGCACCCTTCCCTGACATGATTGAGGTCAAGCTGGCCATGCCCCTCTGGCCACCCCCACACTCCCCTATCAAAGACAACCTTGATGTGGCCCTCAATGAAATTGAGTTTGACACCCCTGCACTATACCAAGCTGGTGTTTTTTCTTTCAATTATACTATATGTTCAATTCTCTTCAAATATTTGGGCATTGCTGGCTGGGGAATTCTGGGAGCTGAAGTCCATATATCTGAAAGCTGCCAAGGTTGAGAAACATTGGACTACACAGTTTTGCAGGTAACAAGAGTGGAATCCATCCTGAACCAGTTCAGAAGTGGGAGACTTTTCATCTAACTTTAGTTGTATCCTGTGGCGGCATTTAGGATCACAGTCTGCAGCAAGATGAGCATTACTACTGTTTTTCATAGATGCACATCAAACAAGTAATGTTTATGCAATGGGGATTTATTTTTCCACAAAGTTTTTTCCCCACACCAAGGGTAACAAACTATTCTATTACAGGAAACAAACTAAAATCAAGCCATATATTGTATCTACTGCCACCATCACCATCAAGCGCTGAATAGGCTGGAATTATTGGATGTCCTTGAGCAGAACAATCTTCTTCATTTTGCAGATACGGGGAAAGCTGTTGGACCTTTCCCAGCATATTCAGTTATTTCCATAATTTCTGCAATTTCCGTCATTTCAGCCTCTCTTTTGTGTTTCAGGTAGAAATGAAGTTAGAAAAAGGAAAAGAATTACTAAATGAAACTTTTGAAAAGACAATGGTCTTATAGGAGAACTGTGCTGTGGTTAGCAAGATTCACAAACAATCTTCCAGAACTTTTGGAAACTAACAATTTTGATTTAACCAGCCCAAAAGGATCCTTAATGCATTGCATCTGCTGATTAAATAAATTCCCCTTTATTCTTCTTCCCGTAGACAGTCATAGACTCAATCTAGAGTGCATTCATGCTCCAAAGTCTCATATTGGCTCTTAGAGTGATACTTTCTAATGGAGAAGCATTAGCACTTAGACTTATGTACCACTTCACGGTGCTTTACAGCCCTCTCTAAGCAGTTTACAGAGTCAGCCTCTTGCCCCCAACAATCTGGATCCTCATTTTACCCATCTTTTAGGCGGATGGAAGGCTGAGTCAACCTTGAGCCTGGCGACATTTGAACTGCCAAATTGCAGTCAGCAGAAGTAGCCTGCAGTACTGCTCTCTAACCACTGCATCACCAAGGCTCTAGAGTAAAAAAAATGTTGCTTGGAACCTTAGCAATGTTACTTTTCTGTCCACCCCTTAAATATTTGACTCTTTTTCTGTGGAGGACTTACCTATTTTCTGGAGTTCTCGTCCTGGGAGAAAAGCACACACAAGTAAATTATTTGCTAGTTTCCCTTCCATGTAAATAATAAGCACATTGTCTTGCTGTTTGGGCGAGGGCCACACAAAGGCTACCTTCACACAACTTGCTTAACCATGTCAGTAATCGTTACAACAGCTGCATTTTCACCATGCGGTACTCTTAGCTAGCAAACATTCACTTGGGTTCGATTCTTAGTGCGCTGCCCAAATCTGGTTAATATGTGGCTTAATATACCGAGCAAATACAAAAAATGAGCTCATGCAATAAATAGGGAAAGCATGCTCTGTGTAGAAAGTACGTGTGCACAAACCAAGCCACTTAAGAAAAAGATAAGCATGCCTTCATTTGGTAATTGCTGCTTAACAAATTTGGCTGGTCAAATTATTATATGTGGGTTTTTAAAAATTTAATCGGTTTTCTGACAATTTTTTTAGGGTGGATATGAGCTCATCAGAGAACAGTTGGATAACTGGTGACATCCCAGATATGTGACTCTCATCCACCTCTAAGAATATGGCTATTATGCAGGATGAAAGATTGCATCTACGATATTTGGAAAGTATTTTTATTACACGAAGGGGCCCATTGTGGGAAGACAGGAAAGACCAGGTTGGAGAACCATTGTCCTGAAGAAATTCCATCGATGTGGCCACCAAGAGTTGATACAAATTTTATGGCATGCAATGAATGAATGAATGAATGAATGTGGTTATATTTAGTTGTGATGCAAGATCTATTGTGCAGATCTGAAAGCCATTTTATTTAGAGCTGTTCAGTGGTACTCAAGAGAATTGAGCAAAAGGTGCCCCAGAGGTGCTTTTGGTGAAGGTACATGTTCAGGTGGAAGAAGTACAGGTGGAACAACTCTTTGTCTGAAGTGATGTAGGGTTTCTTGCCTGAGCAGGGGGTTGGACTTGAAGACCTCCAAGGTCCCTTTCAACTCTGTTATTCTATTCTATTCTATTCTATTCTATTCTATTCTATTCTATTCTATTCTATTCTATTCTATTCTAGGCATAAAGTAAGGACTGGCAGAAAAGAAATAAAAACTACTTACCATTGCTTCACCTCCATTGTCGCCATTTGTGCCCTAAAAGGGTGACAAAAAGCATTCTTTCTAATCTGTTATGGTGACACCCATGTCTTCTCCAGTTATGACATCATTATTACCTTCCACATATCATATCTCAGTGTCCAGATATTTTTTTAAAAAAATATGTTTAGATTTACACAACATGGAATGAAATGAGCCAAAAAGATGCACTTATAAATCAGCCATGATCATTAAAGAAAGAAACATCAACTAGAGAATAAGCGGCCCAGAGGTCCCTCCGGGTATGCAAATAGGTCCCTTGAGAGGGTTTAGAAAAGGCCTTCTGGTCACGTGCCACAAAATGAAGTGGGATTGCCGCAGGAACCACTTTTCTCTGAACACAGCCACTGCATTTTGTTGGCTAAAGGATTTGGGAAACAATGAGAACCAAGCAGTGAATAAAGACTCCCTTTCTCTAGTACACCTGGGATATCTTCATCAGGGGAACCTGTTTTGCAACTCAGCTTCACTAGACCCTCTTCTTGTGGCCTGCCAGCAGCCAGATGGCAGCAGATTTGGACAGTGAGGAGGTTGGGGAGGAAGATGGGCCAGTCTTGGAGTCTGGGGAAGGCTCTGATAAAGGCTCTGCGTCGGAGGCAGAGAGGGGGCCAGAGCCGTCTGACAGTTATCAGCTGCCTTCAGAGGCAGACATCAGTGAAGCAGACGAACAGCTGGAGCCTGTTTCCAGTGTATGAATTGTCAGACGAAGGAAACAGCTAAAGAACAGAAGTCGACTTGGGAGGAAGGCCCACGACAAAAGAAATAGAAGAAAGTAAATGAAAGGTGCTTACCTGCATTCCGCCAGCACCATTCATGGGCTAAAAGGGAAAGAAAAGGTAAATGTTTTACTCTGACTGGTGAGATTATTCCCTGGGCACTTTTAAGACCCTTTTGGCGAAGGAAGGAAATGGATAAAGAAGTATCTCTTCAGAGTGGAGGAGAATATGAAGAAAGGAATGGCAGAAGATAAATAAAAGCTACTTACCATCTGTCCTCCTCCTTGCATGCCCTAAAAGAGAAACAAAAGACAACTATCTTAATCTGCTCCTATATCACCCATGATTTCTCCTATCACCCTATCACCAAGAACTTGATGTCCCATTTGTAAATTCCTTTATTTTCCAGATTAAAAATATTTCTTCTTTCAGATGACCTGGAGTGAAAAGTTTCCAATAGACACAGATATATTTGAGTGTTCTGAGATATATTTTCCTTCCTCCTTTCAGTTTTCTTAACATTCATACAATCAGAATATCCATGTAGAAAGCCATATTTGGCTTTAATTTTTGCTTCTGTTAGCTTTATAGATTGACATAAATTGTTTACTGAGAATACAGGGCCTTTAACTGAGATAGCTCCTTTGAATGAAGCTCTGGATAGACCTAGGTACAATATGATCATACTTTATAGGCTAACATGAGGTCAGTGTACTTATACACCATCAACTGTCTGCTGTGAGTAATCTCTGGGGATTCTGGAATTGCTTTTGATGTAATCGGAAGAAAGAGAAAACTGGGGCATGTTCAGATGAAGATGAACATGAAAGAAAGAATTGATAGAATATCAGAAAAAGCTTCATACCCTTCCACCTCTGCCTCCGCCATTCCTGCCCTAAAAAGGGAAACAGAAAGTAACTGTTCAGATTTGATAAAATATATTGATACACTTCTTTCCCACCTAAAAGAGGGTGAAAATTTGGGTGTATCTTATACACTGAATGTAGCCCCACCTACCCACCGGTCCAAACCCTTTGGCCTCTGCCTCCTAGCAATTTACCGCTTTGCAGCAAACGGGGCTTGAGGAGGCTTCAATAAACTATAGTAATCCCTGCAGCCTGTAACAGCTGATAGTCAGGAAAAATTGAAAGTGAAACTTGCTGTTTGCCCCACCTGGCAAATTGTTGGGAGGCAGATTTTTTGTTCCTTGTGCTAATCAGGCTATTTGCTGCAAGGAGGTAAGTCAACAACTATAACTGCCTATAGAATTTTCAAATTATTAGATTTATTTTTTAAAGACTTCTTTATTATTATTCTAGAAAACTTAACACAATGAAGAAGCTTTTTAAAATAAATGCTTGATCTGAAGAGCCCCCGTGCTATTGCTTTAAAAAGTGCTATTCTTTTAAATAGATGAGAATAACTATAATTCCAGAATGCACATCAATTTTAACAGCATCTGTACAAGTATAGTTTGAAATATAACACTACAAACAGTGTATATTGTCTGTACTGTTTGTTGCAAGGAGGCAAATTGCTGGGAGGCAGATATTTTTCACGTGTTTTCCTCCCCATAATCTGGATGTGTCTTATACTTTGGAGCGTCTTATACTCCGAAAAATACGGTAACCTATGTCTCCTCCAACCCTGTCCTCACTACAATTTTTGGTATCTGGTACAGGAATTCCTACATTCTACAAGTAAATTATATACATGTAATAGGTGTAATAGATGTAAGAAAGAGAAAACTTGGGCATGTTCAGATGGAAGATGAACATGAAAGAAAGAATTGATAGATTAGCAGGAAAAGTTTCATACCCGTCCACCTCTGCCTCCGCTACCCCTGCCCTAAAAAAGGAAACAGAAGGTAATGGAGCTGCACATGCACATATGTCCCAGCCCTCCATTCAGACATGACTCTTGCTATCGACCAGCTATGACCATTAAGGATTGAAACCAACAATAGAGACAGAATAGTGCATTTCCAAGACATCCATATAAAAAGGAAGACTTCAGAGGATTCGGAATCCTGTATACAGGAGCCTCATTTGGTTGGGCACAAGATTTAGCAAGGCAGGTGAACCCAGCAGTGAATGAAAAATTCATTTGTACAGAATATCTGGCCCATTCTTATCATGCAAAGCTACTCTCCGATTCAGTTCCTTTAAGCCTCCTCTTAAGCCTCCTCTTTAATGCCACTTCCACCTCCTCCACCTCCTTCTACACAATATAATCTAGAAAATAAAAATGGTAGTCATTATTGTATATAAACCCGAGGTCAGTGTACTTATACACCATCAACTGTCTGCTGTGAGTAATCTCTGGGGATTCTGGAATTGCTTTTGATGTAATAGGAAGAAAGAGAAAACTGGTACAAGTTCAGATGGAAGATGAACATGAAAGAAAGGATTGCGAGAATAGCAGGAATAGCTTCATACCCTTCCACCTCCGCCTCCACCATTCATGCCCTACAAAAGGAAACAGAAGGTAACTGTTCAAACCTGATATAATATCACCCATGTCTTTTCCAACTCTGTCCTCGCTAGTATTTTTGGTATCTGGTACAGGAATTCCTACATTCTACAAGTCAATTATAGCTCCTTTGAATGAAGCTCTGGGTAGACCCTGGTATAATGGGATCAGACTTTATAGGCTAACCTGATGTCAGTGTCCCCATATAATCACGTACCTACGCCTCTTTCGCTGGGCATTAAAAACATACTTTTTTCATGTGGCCGGCCTGGCATAGTCTTTTATTATTGATTTTTAGTCAGGGTTTTAATTATGAATTTCAGCACGGGCTTTAAAATTGATTTAATTTATTTTTAACCATGTTTGATTGTATTTATGACTTCTGTTTTATTATTCCTGTGCACCGCCCGGAGTCCCATTGGGGAGAGAGGGCAGTATAGAAATATAATATAATATAATAAAATAAAATAAAATAAATAAATAAATAAGTGTACTTATACACCATCAACTGTCTGTTGTGAGTAATCTCTGGGGATTCTGGAATTGCTTTTGATGTAATAGGAAGAAAGAGAAAACTGAGGCATGTTCAGATGGAAGATGAACATGAAAGAAAGGATTGCTAGAATAGCAGGAAAAGCTTCATACCCATCCACCTCCGCCTCCGCCATTCATGCCCTAAAAAAGGAAACAGAAGGTAAGTGTTCAAACCTGATATAATATCACCCATGTCTTTTCCAACCCTGTCCTCGCTAGAATTTTTAGTATCTGGTACAGGAATTCCTACATTCTACAAGTCAATTAATAGCTCCTTTGAATGAAGCTCTGGGTAGACCCTGGTATAATGGGATCAGACATTATAGGCTAACCTGAGGTCAATGCATTTATACACCATCACCTGTCTGTTGTGAGTAATCTCTGGGGATTGGGGAATTGCTTTTGATGCAATAGGAAGAAAGAGAAAACTGGGGCATGTTCAGATGGAAGATGAACATGAAAGAAAGGATTGCTAGAGTAGCAGGAAAAGCTTCATACCCATCCACCTCCGCCTCCACCATTCATGCCCTAAAAAAGGAAACAGAAGGTAAGTGTTCAAACCTGATATAATATCACCCATGTCTTTTCCAACCCTGTCCTCACTAGTATTTTTATGTCTGGTACAGGAATTCCTACATTCTACAAGTCAATTATATACATTATTTCATATCACCCAAAATGACCCAAATCACACACATGTATAAAATTGTTCAGACGTTTTTCCCTCATCTTTTCAATATTTTTACCCATTCACACAATGAAAATACCTACACAGAAACATGCTTGCAGAATATTTGTTCTTGTATGAGGTTGATAGATTGACATAGGAGCCGGTTAGTGAATAAATGGGATCTTTAATAGCTGTTCAGATTAAAGTTCTTCATATGAACCTTTCAAAATACGATCACATTTTATGACATGGATTTCAGTTCATGTTACTCACCTAATCAAATCAAGAAAAAGCCTACCAGTTGCATTGACCCATCACCTTTAAAACTGGATAATTTTCAATCTGTTTGGTTTTTTTTTTTAAAAAAAAACTCTTCTATAGATTACTAGGTTGTATGCATGGGAGTTATTTGATCTGCTTACCATTTAATGTATTATGGAGCCTACAGAAAAATGGTTTATCAGATCATGATGTGTGTGTTCTGAACACGAAGTAGTAGACTGGCTTACCAAGATATACTTTTACTATATTTTGGAACTGTTCCTACATCTCCCTTTCTGGATTCCACCAAATTTTCAGGTGAAAAGAATCCTGGAAAAGGAGGTAAGGTAACTGACCTTTACCAACAAAATTGTATTGATTGGGAAGAATGTTTGAATCCAATAGACCAGTAGTTCCAAAGCTTTGTGGCTTAGCAGCCCACCTAGGGACTGGGGGAGAGGTACTTGGTCACATGATTGGCAGCTGGTAGGCATGCACATGTGCGCCAACCTAGAATATATCTGGCCCATTCTCATCATGCAAAGCTACTTCCCGATTCAGTTTCTTTAAGCCTCCACTTTTATGCCACTTCCACCTCCTACACCATGTAATCTAGAAAATAAAATGATACTCATCATTGTTTAAAGAGTTTTATCTCTCTACCAGTATCTCTTCTATATTATTTCCCATGCAACCTCTCAGTCCCCAGAGGAGGTCATTACCCCCACTTGGCTGAGGGATCTATTTTCAGTTGGCAGATATTGGAAAGGATGGTAGAAACAGACCAAAGAAGTTGGCTCTGCCTGCTGGGAT
Source organism: Rhabdophis nuchalis (assembly GCA_039707465.1). Taxonomy (NCBI): domain Eukaryota; kingdom Metazoa; phylum Chordata; class Lepidosauria; order Squamata; family Natricidae; genus Rhabdophis; species Rhabdophis nuchalis. The sequence continues at coordinate 9,240,269 of CM077654.1, forward strand.
TGTTCTCTGGGCACCATTGAGATGCTTTGCACGAAGGAGGGAAATGGACAGGAGAAATACTACATCAGACTGGAGGAGAAGATGAAGAAAGGAATGGCAGAAGATAAATAAAAGATACTTACCATCTGTCCTCCTCCTCCTGGCATGCCCTAAAAGGAGAACAAAAGACAACTATCTTCATCTGCTGCAATATCAGCCATGATTTCTCCAACCATCCTATCATTAACACCTTAATGTCCCATTTGTGAATTCCTTCATTTTCCAGATAAAAGTATGTGCTCTTTCACATGACCTGGAGTGAAAGGGTCCCAATAGACACAGATATATTCATGTCCCATAAAAGAAATAGGTTTCATTTCATACACCAAGAGAAAGAACCCCAATACTTCACATTGGCATCAAATAGATTGCTCATGAGACTTGATGAAAAAAAGAACCACTAGTGAAAAAGTTCTTCAGAGGCTTCCTCCTCTTTGTAAGAATAGTCCCTTGGCAGAAGGGAGAAGAGGCCTTTCTCATATTTATCACAAAATGAAGTCAGATTTCTTCAGGGATTTCTTTTCTCTGAATACAGAGGTTAGATATGGTTGGATATGGTGTTTGAGAAGCAGTGAGAACTCAACACTGGGTAAAGACTACTTTTGCATCGTACACCGGAGACAGTCTCATCATGAAATATTGCTTTCCTATTTGGTTTCTCTAGACCAGGGCTGTCAAACTCAATTTCATTAGGGCTGCATCAGAATTGTGTTCGACCAGGGGGCCAGAGTAGGAACTGCCTAAATAGACCTGGTCATACTAGACATGGCCAGCTCAATGTCCTGCCACCCACTGCTAGTAAAAACAGTCCTACGGAGGGCTGGTAGAGGCAATATGGGTCAGTCCTTCGTTATGTTCAGGACTGCCCTGCATGCTGATTAAAATAGCCCATGGGCCGAATATGGGCCGTGGGCCCTGAGTTTGACACCCCTGGTCTACACCGTTTCTCTCACCCAACCTCTACGTCCTCCATCTTCTTCTGGTCCAAATAATTTTGAAAATTAAAAAAAATATCCTGGTTGTATGTATAGTTTAATCCCTCCGCCTGTATCTTCTCTATATGATTTCCCTGCAACCTCTCAATCCCAAGAGGGGGTAGTTACCTCTGCTTGGCTGATGGATCAGTTTTTGATTGGCAATTATTGGAAAGGAAAGTTCAAAGAGACCAAATAATTTGGTTCTGCCTGCTGTGATTATTCCCTGCGCACTTTTAAGACCCTTTTGGTGAAGGAAGGAAATGGATAAAGAAGTATTCCTTCAGAGTGGAGAAGAATATGAAGAAAGGAATGGCAGAAAATAAATAGGTGCTACTTGCCATGTGTCCTCCTCCTGACATGCCCTAAAAGGGGAACAAAAGACAACTATTTTAAGAGTCCCAAGGGGAAGCAGCTACCCCCACTTGGCTGATGGATCAATTTAAAATTGTCAACTTTTTGGAAAGGAAGGTACAAACAGACCAAATAATTTGGCTCTGCCTGCTGGGATTATTCTCTGGGCACTGTTGAGATGCTTTTGGTGAAGGAAGGAAATAGATTTGAGAAATACTACATCAGACTGGAGAAGAATCTCTTCAGAGTGGAGAAGAATATGTACAGATTTTACTGGTCATATGTCAAGAATGGATTTTGAAAAAATATCTTTTTTCTTAAGGTTTCAATACGTCCCAGAGTCAGACTTTGAGAATTTAAAAGATTTAATGAGCACGATATTAGCAGAATATACTAAAAAGAATAAAGCATATATCTGGGGGGATATAGACCTGATTTATAGAATTAATTCAGAATATGCCAGAATAAACAATGTACCCAGAGAGATCCATATTAAATTTGTAAAAATTTCAACAAGGGATGAGATTCTGAGAGCACAGGGGGAGGGCCTTTGATATATCAACAAAAAGAAATTGCCATATTGAAACAGATTCCCCCCAAAAATCCGAGAAATAAGAAGGAAATATTCCTTCTTATCAAAAAAATTATATAAAAAAGGGGTGTGGTTCAAATGGTTAATGCCAGAGGGAATGTTGGTGTTCTGGGAGGGAGGCAGAGTCAGAATTAAAACAGTAGAAGAGGCGGAGGCTCTTTCTTAAAAAGCACGCCTCAACACTGGAGGACGAAGATGTGGGAATGGGAGGGACCATGGCTCCGCCCACCTGCGGTAAGGAGGAAGAAGAAACAATAGCAAAGAGGCTCAGATCACCAAAAAGATTTTTTTAAAATTTGTATTGTAACTCCTACATGGAAGTTAACACGAACAAATGATTGAATGCATGGAATTTATGATATGAAATGTATGTATCTCTTTCCACTTTTTATTGAAATTGTTTTGTATGAAGTCTCGGAGGAGGTTACCAACCCTGACATGGAAGCTCTAAAACATTTGTAAACTACCCTATATACCCTTTTCCTACTATAAAATTGTAAACCCAATAAAAAATTGTTATACAAAAAAAAAAAGAGTGGAGAAGAATATGAAGAAAGGAATAGCAGAAGATAAATAAAGGCTACTTTACCATCTGTCCTCCTCCTGGCATGCCCTAAAAGAGAAACAAAAGACAACTGTCTTAGTCTGCTATAATATCACCCATGATTTCTCCAACCCCCCTATCACTATCGCAATTGACACAGATATATTCAAGTATTCTGAGATATATTTTCCTTCATCCTTTCAGTATTTTTAACATTCATACAATGAAAATATCCACATAGAATATTCTTGCCTTTAATTTTTGCTCGTGTTACCTTAATAGATTGACATAAATTGTCTCCTGAGAAAAAAAGAAAATAAATAGGAGCTACTTACCATGGGTCGTCCTCGTGTCATGCCCTAAAAGGGGAACAAAAGACAACTATCTTAATCTACTACAATATATCCCATGATTTCTCCAGCCGCCCAAACTTATCCCAATAGACACAGATATTATAAAGTATTCTGAGATATATTGTCCTTCCTCCTTTCAGTATTCTTAACATTCATACAATGAAAATATCCAAATAGAATATTCTTGCCTTTAATTTTTGCATGTGTTAGCTTAATAGATTGACATAAATTGTCTACTGAGAAAAACAGAAAATAAATAGGAACTAATTACCATCTGTCCTCCTCCTTGCATGCCCTAAAAGAGAAACAAAAGGCAACTATTTTAGCCTGCTATAATATCACCCATGATTTCTCCAACTACCCTGTCACTAACAACTTTGGTGTCCCATATGTGAATTCCTTCACTTTGCAGATAAAATATATGTTCTTTCAGATGACCTGGAGTGAAAGAGGCCCATAGACACAGATATATGAAGAAAGGAATGGCAGAAAATAAATAAAGGCTAATTACCATCTGTCCTCCTCCTGGCATGCCCTAAAAGCGGAACAAAAGACAACTATCTTAATCTACTACAATATCTCCCATGATTTCTCCAACCGCCAAATCCTATCCCAATGGGATCCCAATAGGATTGGGATATTATAAAGTTTTCTGAGATATATTTTCCTTTCTCCTTTCAGTATTCTTAACATTCATACAATGAAAATATCCACGTAGAATATTCTTGCCTTTACATTTTGCTTGTGTTACCTTAATAGATTGACATAAATTGTCTACTGAGAAAAACAGAAAATAAATAGGAGCTACATACCATGTGTCCTCCTCCTGGTATGCCCTAAAAGGGGATCTTAGTCTGCTATAATATCAACCATGCTTTCTCCAACCACCCTGTCCCTAGCAACCGTAGTGTCCTATATGTGAATTCCTTCATTTTGCAGATAAAAATATGTGTTCTTTCAGACGATCTAGAGTGAAAGGGCCTGGCAGTTCTCTAAGCCAGATAAGGTCTGTGACTGTAAATCCTCCCTTGAAAGTCTTTGCTGGGTGTGAATGAGCAGAATTCACAGTCAATTAATAAAAGAGGTATTTGTCAGGACAAGGAATTTGCTTCATGCTCTTGGGAAGCCTCGGTCAGAACACCTCTCTCTTAGGCGGCCTCCTCAACCTCCCTATACTCGGTCAGTAAATGAAAAGATAATCACAGTGTCACCTTGAAAAACAGATTCGGCTGAAACCATGCTTACTTCTGCTTTCTTTCTTGGTTGCCCTTCAAGAAGGCGGAGGGGGAACTTAGAAATGTGGTGCCTCAGCTGGCTAGCCATAACATCTACCAGCCCGTGTGTGAACCCAGGTCATGTGAACAGACACCTGTCGGATCTGGGCAGTAACCTATGAGTGGACAGATTGGCCCATGTGACCTGAGAGACTTAGGGGGTGGGGTGGAGAAATCCTATTCTTTTAACTATCCCTATGCACTGGAATAATTTAAAGCTAGCTTCATCTTTCCAACTGGTGTACTCAATAAAGCAGCGGTTCTCAACCTGTGGGTCACATCCCTTTTGGCGGTAAAATGACCCTTTCACTGGGGTTGCCTAAGACCATCGGAAAACACATATTTTTGATGGTCTTGGAAACTAAGACACCAATTTTGTGGTTGGGAGTCACCAGAACATGAGGAACGGTATTAAAGCGTTGCAGCATTGGGAAGGTTGAGAACCACTGCAATAAAGGGATTCTTGAACCTGAGCCAAGCTTCAGAGTCCTCCCAGAGTTCTTTTCTTGGAGCCTCGTCACACAGTTGTTTATGTGAATATGATCTGGGATCTCTGGAGATAGTTTGGGGGAAGGAGGAGGAGATGGGATATCTTCAGGTGGAAAAAGAATACGACAAAAGAAATAGAAGAAAGTAAAATAAAAGCTGCTTGCCTGCATTCCGCCAGTACTATTCATGGGCTAAACGGAAAAGAAAAGGTAACTGTTTTACTCTGTTATGATAAAACCATGATTTCTCCATGAAGCTGCCCAGTCCACAAGGGGAATCTACACCCCACCTTAGCTGATGGATCTCATTTAAGAGCTCAGTTATTGGATATGAGGGTCAAAACAAGTCAATATTTTGACTCTGCTCTGGACATTGTTGAGACGCTTTGGGTGAAGGAGGGAAATGGATAGTAGAAATACTTCTTTAGACTGGAGAAGAATATGAGGAAAGAAATGGCAGAAGATAAATAAAAGCTACTTACCATCTGTCCTCCTGCTTGCATGCCCTAAAAGAGAAACAAAAGATGACTATCTTAATCTATTATAATGTCACCCAAGATTTCTCCAACCACCCTATCACTAACAACTTTAGTGAACCATATGTGAATTCTTTTATGTCACTTCCACTTCCTCTACCATATAATCTAGAAAATAAAATGATAGTCATCATTGTTTAAAGAGTTTTATCTCTCTACCAGTATCTCCTCTATATTATTTCCCATGCAACCTCTCAGTCTCCAGAGAGGGTCATTACCCCCACTTGGCTGAGGGATCTATTTTCAATTGGCAGATATTGGAAAGGATGGTAGAAACAGACCAAAGAAGTTGGCTCTGCCTGCTGGGATTGTTCTCTGGGCACCATTGAGATGCTTTGCACGAAGGAGGGAAATGGACAGGAGAAATACTACATCAGACTGGAGGAGAAGATGAAGAAAGGAATGGCAGAAGATAAATAAAAGATACTTACCATCTGTCCTCCTCCTCCTTGCATGGCCTAAAAGGAGAACAAAAGTCAACTATCTTCATCTGCTGCAATATCAGCCATGATTTCTCCAGCCATCCTATCATTAACACCTTAATGTCCCATTTGTGAATTCCTTCATTTTCCAGATAAAAGTATGTGTTTTTTCACATGACCTGGAGTGAAAAGGTCCCAACAGACACAGATATATTCATGTCCCATAAAAGAAATAGGTTTCATTTCATACACCAAGAGAAAGAACCCCAATACTTCACATTGGCATCAAATAGATTGCTCATGAAACTTGATGAAAAAAAGAACCACTGGTGAAAAAGTTCTTCAGAGGCTTCCTCCTCTATATAAGAATAGTCCCTTGGCAGAAGGGAGAAGAGGTCTTTCTCATACTTATCACAAAATGAATCTTCAGGGATTTCTTTTCTCTGAATACAGAGGTTGGATATGGTTGGATATGGTGTTTGAGAAGCAGCGAGAACTCAACACTGGGTAAAGACTTCTTTTGCATCGTACCCCGGAGACAGTCTCATCATGAAATATTGCTTTCCTATTTGATTTCTCTAGACCAGGGCTGTCAAACTCAATTTCATTAGGGCTACATCAGAATTGTGCTTGACCTCGGACCCACAGTAGGCGCTGCCTGAATAGACCTGGTCATCCTAGATATGGCCAGCTCAATGTCATGCCACCCACTGCTAGTGAAAACAGGCCTTCAGAGGGCTGGTAGAGGCAATATGGGTCAGTTATGTTCAGGACTGCCCTGCACGCTGATTAAAATAGCCCATGGGCCAGATATGGGCCGTGGGCCTTGAGTTTGACACCCCTGCTCTAGAGTGTTTCTCTCACCCAATCTCTACCTCCTCCATCTTCTTCTGGTCCAAATAATTTTGAAAATTAAAAAAATATCCTGGTTGTATGTATAGTTTAATCCCTCCACCTGTATCTTCTCGATATTATTTCCCTGCAACCTCTCAGTCCCAAGAGGGGGTAGTTACCTCTGCTTGGCTGATGGATCAGTTTTTGATTGGCAATTATTGGAAAGGAAAGTTCAAAGAGACCAAATAATTTGGTTCTGCCTGCTGTGATTATTCCCTGCGCACTTTTAAGACCCTTTTGGTGAAGGAAGGAAATGGATAAAGAAGTATTTCTTCAGAGTGGAGAAGAATATGAAGAAAGGAATGGGAGAAAATAAATAGGAGCTACTTGCCATGTATCCTCCTCCTGGCATGCCCTAAAAGGGGAACAAAAGACAACTATCTTAAGAGTCCCAAGGGGAAGTAGTTATCCCCACTTGGCTGATGGATCAATTTAAAATTGTCAACTTTTGGAAAGGAAGGTACAAACAGACCAAAGAAGTTGGCTCCGCCTGCTGGGATTATTCTCTGGGCACTGTTGAGATGCTTTTGGTGAAGGAGGGAAATGGATAGGAGAAATACTACCTCAGACTGGAGAAGAAGATGAGGAAAGGAATGGCAGAAGGTAAATAAAAGATACTTACCATCTGTCCTCCACCTTGCATGCTCTAAAAGGGAGCCAAAAGACAGCATTCTTAATCTGCTCCAATATCTCCAATGATTTTTCCAACAACCCTATCACAATCCCAATTGACACATATATTCAAGTATTCTGAGATATATTTTCCTTCCTCCTTTCAGTATTCTTAACATTCATACAAAGAAAATATCCATGTAGAATATTCTTGCCTTTAATTTTTGCTTGTGTTATCTTAATAGATTGACATAAATTGTCTCCTGAGAAAAACAGAAAATAAATAGGAGCTACTTACCATGGGTCCTCCTCCTGGCATGCCCTAACAGAGGAACAAAAGACAACTATCTTAGTCTACTATAATATCACCCATAGCTGCATCTTTCCAAGTGCCAATATGGTGTACTCAATAAAGCAGCGGTTCTCAACCTGTGGGTCACGAATCTTTTGGGGGTTGAACACTTTCCCTGGGGTCACCTAAGACCATCAGAAAACACATATTTTCAATGGTCTTAGGATCTAAGACACCAATTTTACATGAGGAACTGTATTAAAGGGTTGCAGCATTGGGAAGGTTGAGAACCACTGCAATAAAGGGATTCTTGAACCTGAGCCAAGCTTCAGAGTCCTCCCAGAGTTCATTTCTTGGAGCCTTGTCACATGGTTGTTTATGTGAATATGATCTGGGATCTCTGGAGATAGTTTGGAGGAAGGAGGGTGGAGGGGTACATCTTCATGTAGAAAAAGAACATGACAAAAAAATAGAAGAAAGTTTAAAAAAGCTGCTTACCTGCATTCCGCCAGTACTATTCATGGGCTAAAGGGAAAAGAAAAGGTAACTGTTTTACTCTGTTATGATAAAACCATGATTTCTCCATGCAGCTGCCCAGTCCACAAGGGGAATCTACACCCCACCTTAGCTGATGGATCTCATCTAAGAGCTCAGTTATTGGATATGAGGGTCAAAACAAGTCAATATTTTGACTCTGCTCTGGGCACTGTTGAGACGCTTCTGGGTGAAGGAGGGAGATAGATAGGAGAAATACTTCTTGAGACTGAAGAGTTCAGTGTACTTATATACCATAAATTCTGATAGTTTTCATCTTGCTTCCTTTTTTATTTCTTCTATGGGTTACTAAGTTGCCTAAATTAGAGCTATTTGATCTGCTTAAATATCAAATATATGTTTAATATAGTACGGAACCTGCAGGAAGTTTTTATGCCTGCTATATTCGGACAAGTAGCTCCAAATAATTAAGAAAATGAAAAGATATTCCTGGTTGCATATACAGTTCTATCTCTCCACCTGTATCTCCTCTATATGATTTCCCTGCAACCTCAACTCCAAGAGAGAGTAGTTACCCCCGTTTGGCTGATGGATCAATTTTCAATTGTGAGCTATTGGAAAGGAAGGTAGAAACAGAGCAAATAAGTTGGCTCTGCCTGCTTTGATTGTTCTCTGGGCACTGTTGTGATGCTTTTGGTGAAGGAGGGCAAATAATTCATCAGACTGGAGAAGGGGAGAAATAATTCATCAGACTGGAGAAGAATATGAGGAAAGGAATAGCAGAAGATAAATAAAAGATACTCACATTGTGTCCTCCTTCTGGCATGCCCTAAAAGGAGAACAAAAGACAACTATTTTAATTTGCTGCAATATCTCCCATGATTTCTCCAATCCTATCCCATTAGAGACAGATATATTCGAGTGTTCTGACATATATATTTCCTTCCTCCTTTCAGTATTCTTAACATTCATACAATGAAAATATCCACAAATATCTATCTGTAGAATATTCTTGCCTTTAATTTTTGCTTGTGTTAGCTTTATAGATTGACATAAATAGTCTCCTGAGAAAAACAGAAAATAAATAGGAGATACTTACCATGTGTCCTCCTCCTTGCATGCCCTAAAAGAGGAACAAAAGGCAACTATCTTAGCCTGCTATAATATCACCCATGCTTTCTCCAACCACCCCATCACTAACAACCTTAGTGTCCCATGTGTGAATTCCTTCATTTTGCAGATAAAAATATGTTTTCTTTCAGATGACCTGGAGTGAAAGGGGCCCATAGACACAGATATATGAAGAAAGAAATGGCAGAAAATAAATAAAGGCTAATTACCATCTGTCCTCCTCCTGGCATGCCCTGAAAGGGGAACAAAAGGCAACTATCTTAATCTGCTATAATATCACCCATGATCTCTCCAACCACCCTATCCCTAACAACTTTAGTGTCCCATGTGTGATTTCCTTTTTTTCCAGATAAAAAATATCTGTTCTTTCAGACGACCTGGAGCGAAAGGGTCCCAATAGACACGGATATATTTGAGTGTTCTGAGATATATTTTCCTTCCTCTTTCAGTAATCAAAACAGACCAAATACGTTGGCTCTGCCTGCTGGGATTATTCTCTGGGCACTGTTGAGATGCTTTTGGTGAAGGAGGGAAATGGATAGGAGAAATACTACCTCAGACTGGAGAAGAAGATGAGGAAAGGAATGGCAGAAGGTAAATAAAAGATACTAACCATCTGTCCTCCGCCTTGCATGCCCTAAAAGAGAAACAAAAGACAACTATTTTTAATCTGCTATAATGTCAACCATGATTTCTCCAACCACCCTATCCCTAACAACTTTAGTGTCCCATATGTGAATTCCATCATTTTCCAGATAAAAAATATGTGTTCTTTCAGATGATCTGGAGTGAAAAGTTTCCAATAGACACAGATATATTCGAGTGTTCTGAGATATATTTTCCTTCCTTCTTTCAGATTTTTTAACATTCATACAATCAGAATATCCATATAGAAATATTTTTGCCTTTAATTTTTGCTTCTGTTAGCTTTATAGATAGACATAAATTGTTTACTGAGAAAACAGGGCCTTTAACTGAGATAGCTCCTTTGAATGAAGCTCTGGATAGAACCTGGTACAATGTGTTCATACTTTATCCTTGAGTGAGGGTTCCTTGCCTGCTTCCCTAAAAGAGGCGATGGTGAGGCCCCTCCTTAAGAAGCCCTCTTTGGATCCAGCTCTTTTAAACAACTATCGTCCTGTCTCCAACCTTCCCTTTTTGGCGAAGGTTGTCGAGAGTGTGGTGGCACAACAGTTTCCCCGTCACCTGGATGAAGTTGATTATCTAGATCCGCGCCAGTCCGGCTTTCGGCCCGGGCATAGCACCGAGACGGCATTGGTCGCGTTGGTGGATGATCTCTGGCGGGCCAGAGATGGGGGTTGTTCCTCCATCCTGGTCCTATTAGACCTCTCGGCGGCTTTCGATACCATCGACCATGGTATCCTATTGCATCGGCTGGGGGGGTTGGGGGTGGGAGGCACCGTTTTGCGGTGGTTCTCCTCCTACCTCTCTGGCCGATCGCAATTTGTTTTGGCAGGGGGGCAGAGGTCGACCGCGAGACCCCTCATATGTGGGGTGCCTCAGGGGTCGGTCCTCTCGCCCCTCCTGTTTAACACATACATGAAGCCGCTGGGTGAGATCATCCGTGGTTTTGGGGTAGAGTACCATCTATACGCTGACGACACCCAGCTGTATATATCTACCCCAGACCACCCCAACGATGCCGTAGCGGTGATGTGCCAGTGCCTGGAAGCCGTGCGGATCTGGATGGGAAGTAACGGACTCAAGCTAAACCCGACCAAGACCGAGTGGCTGTGGTTTCCGGCTGCCCGATTCAACCAGCTCACTCCATCGCTGGCCATAGGGGGCGAACATCTTGCCCCTGTGGATGGGGCGCGCAATTTGGGTGTCCTCCTGGATACCCGGCTGTCAATGGAAGATCAGGTGACAGCCGTGGCCAGGAGGGCGTTTTACCAGGTTCGCCTGGTACGCCAATTGCGCCCCCTATTGGATCGGGACGCCCTTCGCACAGTCACTCATGCCCTCGTGACATCCCGACTGGACTATTGCAACTCTCTCTACATGGGGCTTCCCTTGAGGTGCACACGGAGACTTCAGCTAGTCCAGAATGCAGCCGCGCGAGCAATTATGGGTACCACAAGGTATACCCATGTAACACCGCTCTTGCGCGAGCTGCACTGGCTGCCTGTCGTCTTCCGGGTGCGCTTCAAGGTATTAATTATCATCTTTAAAGCGCTCCATGGCTCGGGACCTAGCTACTTGCGGGATCGGATCCTGCCTCATACATCCTCACGACCGATTCGCTCCCACAGAGAGGGACTTCTCCGGGTGCCGTCCACTAGACTTTGTCAGCGGGCGACGCCCAGGGGAAGGGCTCTCTCTGTGGCGGGCCCAGCCCTCTGGAACGACCTCCCCCCCGATATTAGGACCACCACAGACCTCCGCTCCTTCCGTCTTAAATTGAAAACACACTTTTTCTGTCTTGCCGGCCTGGGATAGCTACTCCTCTGTTTTTAGGGTCTTTTGGGGATTTTTAGTTAGATAGTTTTAATGGGTATTTTAGCACAGGTTAATTAATTTAATTTATTTTTAATGAAATATGTATATAGTCATTGTTCTTATTTCTCCTGTGCACCGCCCCGAGTCCCTGTGGGGAGAGGGTGCGGTTTATAAGAAATAAATTATTATTATTATTATTATTATTTATAGGCTAAAATGAAGTCAGTGCACTTATACACCATCAACTGTCTGCTGTGAGTAATCTCTGGGGATTCGGGAATTGCTTTTGATGTAATCAGAAGAAAGAGAAAACTGGGGCATGTTCAGATGGAAGATGAACATGAAAGAAAAAAATTAATAGAATAGCAAGAAAAGCTTCATACCCATCCACCTCTCCCTGCGCCATTCCAGCCCTAAAAAGGGAAACAGAAGATAAGTGTTCAAATCTGATATAATGATGCAAATATGCAAATGGAGCTGCACATGCACATGTGTCCCAGCCCTCCGACAACTCCGACAACTCCGACATGACAACTGCTATTGACCAGCTATGACCATTAAAGATTGAAACCAACAATAGAGACAAAATAGTGCATTTCCAAGACATCCATGTAAAAAGGAAGACTTGAGAGGATTCGGAATCCTGTATACAGGAGCCTCATTTGGTTGGGCAGACAATTTAGCAAGTCAAGTCAACCGAGCAGTGAATGAAAAATTTCATTTATACAGTATATCTGACCCATTCTCATCACGCAAAGCTACTCTCCGATTTAGTTCCTTTAAGCCTCCTCTTTTATGCCACTTCCACCTCCTCCACCTCCTTCTACACAATATAATCTAGAAAATGAAATGATAGTCATCATTGTATACAGAGTTTTATATCTCTTTACCAGTATCTCCTCTTTATTATTTCCCATGCAACCATTCAGTCCCAAGAGGGGGTCATTACCTCCACTTAACTGAGGGATATATTTTCAATGGGCAGATATTGGAAAGGAAGGTACAGACAGGCCAAAGAAGTTGGCTCTGCCTGCTTTGATTGTTCTCTGGGCACCGTTGAGATGCTTTTGGTGAATGAGAGAAATGGACAGGAGAAATACTTCTTCCGACTGGAGACGAATATAAAGAAAGGAATGGCAGAAGATAAATAAAGGCTACTTACCGTTTGTCCTCCTCCTTGCATGCCCTAAAAGAGAAACAAAAGACAACTATTTTTAATCTGCTATAATGTCAACCATGATTTCTCCAACCACCCTATCACTTATTTTATTTTATTTATTTGATTATATTTCTATACCGCCCTCTCTCCCCAATGGGACTCAACTTTAATGTCCCATATGTGAATTCCATCGTTTTCCAGATAAAAATATGCGTTCTTTCAGATGACCTGGAGTGAAAAGTTTCCAATAGAAACAGATATATTCGAGTGTTCTGAGATATATTTTCCTTCCTCCTTTCAGTTGTCTTAACATTCATACAATGAAAATAGCCATATAGAAATATTCTCGCCTTTAATTTTTGCTTCTGTTAGCTTTAATAGATTGACATAAATTGTTTACTGAGAAAACGGGGCCTTTAACTGAGATAGCTCCTTTGAATGAAGCTCTGGATAGACCTAGGTACAATATGATCATACTTTATAGGCTAACATGAGGTCAGTGTACTTATACACCATCAACTGTCTGCTCTGAGTAATCTCTGGGGAATCTGGAATTGCTTTTGATGTAATCGGAAGAAAGAGAAAACTGGGACATGTTCAGATGGACCTTGTGTCAGAGGGGGAGCCGGACCTGGTAGGAATTGCGGAGACCTGGTTGGGCCACGAGGGAGGACATCCCCTCGTTGAAATGTGCCCACCAGGCTACCGCACATTTCATCAGCCGCGGGCCCTAGGCAGGGGTGGTGGGGTAGCGGTCATTATTAAGGAAGGCCTTGAGCCGAGAGAGACCATTGTGCCTCAGACTTCCGGCTGTGAGTCCCTCTGCGTGAAGTGGGGCCTAGGGAGGCAGTTGGGCTTGCTGGTTGTATACCTGGCTCCCCGCTATGTAGCAGCAGCCCTGCCCGAGCTCCTGGAGGTGATCGCTACGGTGGCAGTGGAGACCCCCAGACTTATAGTCATGGGGGACTTTAACCTGCCATCGTTGGGCGAATCATCCGTGGTAGCTCGGGAGTTCATGGCTTCCATGACGGCCATGGACCTGACCCAAGTAATTCAGGGCCCCACCCACGAGGGTGGACATACGCCGGACCTCATCTTCGTCTCGGGCCAATGGAAAAGTGATCTGGGTACAGGGGATATAGTCATCACACCCTTGTCATGGTCAGACCACTCACTTCTCCGGCTCGACTTTCCGACCGCTGCTCCCCTCCGCGGGGAGGCGGAACCAGAGTCACCAATCTGGTACCGCCCCAGGCGCTTGATGGACCCGGATGGGTTCCAGACAGCGCTTGGGCCATTTCCTGTATCCCTGACCCGCGCCCCGATGGAGGACCTCACGGCCGCATGGAATAGTGTGGCCGTGGGAGCCTTAGATCGGGTCGCGCCCTTGCGGCCTCTCTCGCGGCGGCGAACCACCCTGGCTCCTTGGTTCACTGAGGAGCTGCGGGTGATGAAACGCCGCAAGAGATGCCTAGAGAGAAGATGGAGGGCTAGCCGCTCTGAATCTGACCGGACACAGGTAAGAGCCCATTTACGGACTTACATTGTGGCGCTGAGGGTGGCCAAACGTCATCATTGTGCCACTCTCATAGCATCCGCAGAAAACCGCCCTGCCGCCCTGTTTAGGGTGACCCGCGCCCTCCTTCAACAGAGGGAACGGGAAGCCCCTCTACAGGGTAGAGCAGAGGAATTTGTGATTTTTCTGCAGGAGAAAACCGCCCAGATACAGAGTGAGCTAACCCCCATTCATGGCCCAGTGGGATGCCACGAGAGAGATCTTGTTTGGGAGGAGTTTGACTCCGTTACTTCCGAGGATATGGACAGGCTACGTGGGCGACTGCGAGCCACCACATGTTTATTGGACCCGTGCCCCTCCTGGCTTGTACTGGCATCCTGGGAGGTGACACGAGGCTGGCTCCAAGAGGTTGTCAACGCTTCCTTGAGTGAGGGTTCCTTGCCTGCCTCCCTAAAAGAGGCCATGGTGAGGCCCCTCCTCAAGAAGCCCTCTTTGGACCCAGCTCTTTTGAACAACTACCGTCCAGTCTCCAACCTTCCCTTCTTGGCGAAGGTTGTTGAGAGTGTGGTGGCACAACAGTTTCCCCGTCACCTGGAGGAAGTTGACTATCTAGATCCGCGCCAGTCCGGCTTTCGGCCCGGGCATAGCACCGAGACGGCATTGGTCGCGTTGGTAGATGATCTCTGGAGGGCCAGAGATGGGGGATGTTCCTCCATCCTGGTCCTATTAGACCTCTCGGCGGCTTTCGATACCATCGACCATGGTATCCTATTGCATCGGCTGGGGGGGTTGGGGGTGGGAGGCACCGTTTTACGGTGGTTCTCCTCCTACCTCTCTGGCCGATCGCAATTTGTGCGGGCAGGAGAGCAGAGGTCGACCCCGAGACCCCTCACATGCGGGGTGCCTCAGGGGTCGGTCCTCTCGCCTCTCCTGTTTAACGCATACATGAAGCCGCTGGGCGAGATCATCCGTGGTTTTGGGGTAGAGTACCACCTGTACGCTGATGACACCCAGCTGTACATATCTACCCCAAACCACCCCAACGATGCCGTAGCGGTGATGTGCCAGTGCCTGGAAGCCGTGCGGATCTGGATGGGAAGTAACGGACCTAGGCTCAACTCGACCAAGACCGAGTGGCTGTGGTTTCCGGCTGCCCGATTCAACCAGCTCTCTCCAACGCTGGCCATAGGGGGCGAACATCTTGCCCCTGTGGATGGGGCGCGCAACTTGGGTGTCCTCCTGGATACCCGGCTGTCCATTGAAGATCAAGTGACAGCCGTGGCCAGGAGGGCGTTTTACCAGGTTCGCCTGGTACGCCAGTTGCGCCCCCTATTGGATCGGGACGCCCTTCGCACAGTCACTCATGCTCTCGTGACATCCCGACTGGATTATTGCAACTCTCTCTACATGGGGCTCCCCTTGAGGTGTACCCGGAGGCTTCAGTTGGTCCAGAACGCAGCCGCGCGAGCAATTATGGGCACCTCTAGGTTTGCCCACGTAACACCGCTCTTGCGCGAGCTGCACTGGCTACCTGTCGTCTTCCGGGTACGCTTCAAGGTGTTAATTACCATCTTCAAAGCGCTCCATGGCTCGGGACCTAGCTACCTGCGGGATCGGATCCTGCCCCATACATCCTCACGGCCGATTCGCTCCCACAGAGAGGGACTTCTCCGGGTGCCGTCCACTAGACTTTGTCAGCGGGCGACGCCCAGGGGAAGGGCCTTCTCTGTGGCGGGCCCAGCCCTCTGGAATGACCTTCCCCCCGATATCAGGACAACCACGGACCTCCGCTCCTTCCGCTTAAAATTAAAGACACACTTTTTTCGTCTGGCCGGCCTTGGGTAGTCTCTTTTTAGGTTAGGGGTTTTTAGGGGTAATTTTTAGTTTAGTTTATGGGTTTTAGCGCAGGATCAATTTAATCTATTTTTAATTTTGTATTTTGTATTTGTCTGTGGTTTTATTTGTATTTTTAATTGCCTGTGCCCCGCCTCGAGTCCCCTTGGGGAGAGAGAGCGGGATATAAAATTAAATTATTATTATTATTATTATTATTATGAACATGAAAGAAAGAATTGATAGAATAGCATGAAAAGTTTCATACCCGTCCACCTCTGCCTCCGCCATTCCTGCCCTAAAAAAGGAAATAGAAGGTAAGTGTTCAAACCTGATATAATATCACCCATGTCTTCCCTAACCCTGTCCTCGCTAGTATTTTTGGTATCTGGTACATGAATTTCTACATTCTACAAGTAAATTATATACATTATTTCATATACATGAAGGAAAATGACCCAAATCACACACAGGTATAAAATTGTTCAGATGTTTTTCCTTCCTTTTACCCATTCACACTTCTACCTTATAATCTAGAAAATAAAATGATAGTCATGTTTGTATATAGAGTTTTATCTCTCTACCAGTATCTGCTCTATATGATTTCCCAAACAACCTCTCTGTCACAAGAGGGGGTCGTTGCTCCCACTTGGCTGAGGGGACTATTTTCAATTGTCAGATATTGGAAAGGAAGGTACACCCACAGGCTAAATGTTTTGGCTCTACCTGCTGTGTTTGTTCTCCAGGCACCCTTGAGATGCTTTGGGTGAAGGAGAGAGAAGGTTATGAGAGAAAATGTCTTCAGATGAAAGAATAATATGGAAAAAGCAATATCAGAAAATAAACAAAGGATACTTACTCTCCTTCCTCCTCTTTGCTTGCCCTAAAAGGGAAACAAAATGTTGTTGTTGTTGTTGTTATTATTATTATTATTATTATTAATTTGATTTGTATCCCTCTCTCTCCCGTAGGGACTCAATTGTTCTACTCTGAGATAATAAGACCCATGACTTTGGTGTTATCTGTTGTAGTTATTCTCTTGGGACTCTGGAGGTGGTTTTAGTGGAAGAAGGATAAAATGGATGCTATGGACTTTGCAGTGTCCCTGTGATCAGCAGGACATATTCTTCCCATTCACCATCTCGTCGGGATGGTTTAGGCCTGATTGGACCACCCAGTGGCAAAAGTGTCAGCAGTGATCTCAGAGCACCGAGATCCCACGTCCGTCTTGTCGTGACATTGGCTCACTCTCCAGAACCATTTTAATCTGATATAAGCCTCATGTCTTTTCCAACCAAGCAATCGGTATCCTATTTAGGGTCTTTTATATGAATTCTTAATGCCCTAGAGGGGAAATATGTGTACTTTCACACAACCTGGAGTCAAAATGTCTCAAAAGACACACAAGTATTAGACTGCCATGGAGTATTTTTTTCCTTCCCCTTTTCAATGTTCTTTCACATTTATCCAATCAAAACATTGACACAAAATACCTTTGCATTGAATTTTTGCTTCTATTTGATTGGTAGATTTTCAAAGAAGCAGGTTATTAAGAAAACAGGACCTTTAATAGAAATAGCTCTTGGAATTAAAGATCTTCAAGGAACCTTTTGCAGTGTGGTCTTATTTGATGTGTGAATCACTAGTTAACAAAGACAAGGACAAACCCACCTGCTGTTTTGACCCAAGTATCCTAAACTTGAATACCTTCCAGCTTGTTTCTTTTCTTAAATTATTCTATGAATCACTTTGTTACATAAATGTGAATTATTTGATCTGCTTAACATTTAATATATTATTATGGAACCTATAGCAAGATACTTAAATTAATAACCATATTGCACATTGTCTATACTTTGAAGTATTAAGATTAGATTAGAAAGGCAGACTTTGTTAAATGTTTTGTAATCTCTTGAAAAATCTCCCCTTCTATATTCCACAAAATTTCCAGTTGAAATGTTCCTTGGAAAAAGAGGCGAGGAAATCTATACCAGCAAAATTGTATCTGTTGGGAAAAATACTTGGACACTGTAGATCAATCATGACTATTAAGGAGAGAAACCATCAACAGAGACAAAGGTCCCAAAGGTGCTTTTTTCAGGAGGCAACTGGGCTTTTTTTTTTTTCCCTTTTGAAGATGTTTTACTTCTTATCCAAGAAGCTTCTTCATCTCTGACAGGATAGTGGCGTATAGAAGGAATTATATTCTTTGCAGACAGACAGAATATAAACCCTTCCATTCTCCACTATCCTCTCAGAGCTGAAGAAGCTCCTTGGATGAGAAGTGAAACATCTTAACAACAACAACAACAATAACAAGAAAGTCCAGTTGCCTCCTGAAAAAAAGCACCTTTGGGACAACCATGCCCTGGATGACTGAGAATCTCTACAGACTTTTAACAGAGACAAAATTGTGCAGCTGCCACTCATCTTCGCGAAAAAAATACCATGAGAGAAGGGCGGTATAACAATTTAATAAATAAATAAATAACATAAAATTTACACAACTTCCTATTCTTCAACAGTTTTCATCCTAGATGTCGCTTTTTTTTACTGCTTTTGGAATTACTGCGTTGTGTGAATTTGAATTATTTGGCCTGCTTATTATTATTATGAAAATATATTATAGATTATGTTATGAAATATATTATGAAAATGGGTGGATTCCTCTGTTCATTGAGCTCTCCCTTACATGATTTCCTGTGTAGCTCTATGCAGCAACCCAGACTCTGAAATCCCAGAGAAGAACATTATAACCTCTTCTAATTTCTAATAAATGTTAAGCTCAAATTCAGATTTTTGCTGGTCAGGAAAAAACACCAAAAGGAGTTAGGCTACCCTGAGTCCTAATGCACATCTTCATTTAGATCTGCATGCTGGGTCAATAATGACACTCCCCTGTGGGAAATGAAGAAGAAATTATGGGTTTGCAGATCCATTGTTACTCTACATTCAAAGGGCAAACAGCATGAGGTGTGAAAATACGGCATAGGGCTTTGATATACCAAGCAGCTAGAACATTTGACTGGGTTTTCTCCTCCCTCCCCATGATCCTCTACTGTGGCAAGAATCACTCTTAGCTCCTCTCTCATGCTTTTTCTGCTTCCAGAGCTTAAAACCAGGGGTGGGCTGTTCTGGGTTCAGGTGATCCTCTAGTGAAGATTCTGTGTGGTTTGACGAACCCCCAAATCTCACTCCTGGCTCGTCCTGCCCACCCCTCCCCTCCCAGGATTCTTCACATGGCCTGCTTTGGATGCCAAGTAAATAAAGGGCCCGTGCAGAGGCTCAGGAAGGGCAAAAATGGGCCTCCCGCAGGCTACAGGAGGCTTTTTCACCAAACATGAAGCTCAGTCAACTGAACATTCAAAAATGCATCACAAATACCATTGCCTGGTGCTAAGGGTTAGGGAGGGTTAGAGAGAGGGGGGAGGGTAGGTTAAAGTGCATAGAAGATACGATTGCAAAGGGTTTGATGTATGAAAATGAGGTTCAACCTGTGCTCCAAGATCATCTGCTTCCTGGCTGTTATCTAAATCCCGTGTTTTGCTTCACCCCAACGTGGATACTGCATCTCTTTTTAAGGGTTCCATTATTGGAAAGGGAGCTCTGCTTGCAGTGATTATATTCGGGGGGACTGGAGAAGATTTTAATATTGGGGAAAGAAAGACAAAAGAGGTGCTTGTGCAGAAGGAAGAATATGAAAGGAAATAAACCAAAGCTACTTACCATTCCACCTGCACCACCCATCATGCCCTATAAGGGAAACAAAAGGTAACTCTTCTCGTCTTATAACGTCCAGGAGTTCTGCAACAATGTGATCACTACTACCTTCCTATCTTCTATAGGAGTTTCCTCATTCTCCTGTTAACTAACACCTGTTCTTTAACGCAACATAGAGCGATAGGGACCAAACAGATGAATGTCATCAAACAGATGCATGTATAAAGAGCCATAGTGGCATAGTGGTTAGAGTGCAGTACTGCTGCCTACTTCTGCTGATTGCCAGCTGCCTGCAATTTGGTGGTGCAAATTTTACCAGCCTCAAGGTCGGCTCAGCTTTCGATCCTTCCCAGGTGGGTAAAATGAGCACCCAGATTGTTGGGGGTAAGAGGTTAACTCTGTAAACCACTTAAAGAGGGCTGTAAAAGTACTGTGAATTGGTATATAACTTTAAGTGCTATTGCTATTCAACTGTTTTGAGAGAGGGTTTTTTCCCCCTCTTTGTTTTCAAAACCATTCCACCAAACCAACACTTTCCTTCTGCAACTGTCCTGCTGGCCCAAAATATTGCCAGAAAACGAGAAGTCCCTGTATACACTGAGAGATACTCCGGCACTGAATTTATGCTGATATTGGATGCATGCATTAACACATAAGTTGATTGCTGAAATACAGGACCTTTAATTGACTGTACTTGGGGTTGAAGCCCTTTCAGGAATATTACACAATATTTCTTACGTGAACGTGATTTCGTGTTACTTATTTAAGCAAGTGAAGGGAAAGTCTATCAGCTACACTTACACAACATCCTATTCTTGAACAGCTTTCAGCCTGGTAATTTTTTTATTTTTATTTTTTTGGACTACTATGTTGTGTGATTGTGAATTATTTGGGGTGCTTACTGTTATGAAATTTGCAGGAAGACACTAATAAAGGAGAATATGTGTAGCTCAAGGTTAACATGTGAGCAGAGGTGGGTTCCTACTGGTACAAACTGGTTCAGCTGAAGCAGTAGTGGTTTGGGTCTAGAAGTTCCCACTTCTGGGTCTAGAAGTGACCGAGGCCTGCCACACCCCTGAGCCGGTTCTCCCAGCAGTGCCTAGGCTGCGGCCAACTTGTGTCTTGCTTCTGCGCGCATGCATAGAACAATTTTTATTGCATATGCAAACCAGCAATAGTGACTGCCGGAACCCACCGCTGATGTGGGGTCCTTTGAGGCACTCGAAGCTGGCTTGTTTTCTTGCAGATGTTTCATTACCTAAACTAGGTAACATCATCACTGCTAGGGCTAGCACTGTTAAAGTTACAAAGTTTGGGTAATGAAAGTCTGAAAGAAAACAAGCAAACTCAGAGAGTTAAAGCTAAAGTAAGATGGTAAGGACAGTCCTGGAACATCTTCAAAGTGGAAAGATGTTTTCTGAGTCACTTTTACCAAGAAACAGGTCTCTCTGTCCGTTGGCATCAGCTTTACATGATTTCCTGTGCAGCTATATGAAGTAAAAGGGATCTAGGTCATCTTGAGTCCTTATGCATGACTCCATATGGACCTCATGCAAGGACAATAGTGGAATTCCTCTGGGATCAACAAAAAGGAGTTTATGAGGAAATGCATAAATGCACATCAAATGGTGTGACGTGTGAAAATAAGGTGTAGGGCTTTGATATACCAAGTAGCTAGAAAATCTCACTGGGTGTCGTCGTCCCCCTGTGATCATTTACTGAATAGGCAAGATTAATTCTTAGCTCCTCTGTCATGCTTTTTCTGCTTCCAGAGCTTAAAACATGTTTTTACAAAAATCCCTTCTAGCTAGTTTCTCCAAAGTCATGTGTCATGGCTCTCTAACCAATTCATATTTTCATCATTTCTTTCAATATCCAAATTCCTACTAGAATTTCCCCTGGAATATCAGGAGTTGCTTCAATGAATAGAGTCTCAAAAATTGTCTATGGTTACATCTAGGAAATGAGAGACATTAAATCCATATTGACTTACTCCAAGCATAGCACCAAGCCCACCAGCTCCTCCTCCTCCTCCTCCTCCTTGGCCACCCTGCAAGAAGGAGAAAATAAGGTCATCCTGGATTATCAATGCTTTTGAAACGACATTGCCACAGTTCATGTTTTGACACGGATGTGAACCTGGGCCTCTGTTATGTAAATAAGTTAAGGAAAATCCTATCAGCTACATTTACACAACATCATAATATTCAACAGTTTTCATCCGAGCTGTTCTTTTTATTGCTTTTTGAATTGCTATGTTGAGTGAACTTGAATTATTTGACCTGCTCATTAGTTAATATATGGTGAAAATTAGCAGATTCCTCTGTCCATTGAGATCTCCCTTACATTATTTCCTGTACATCTCTATAAAATAACCCAGACCCTGAAATCCCAGAGAAGAACATTATAACCTCTTCTAATTTCTAATAAATGTTTATCTCAAATTCAGATTTTTGCTGGTCAGGAAAAAACACCAAAAGGAGTTAGGCTACCCTGAGTCCTAATGCACATCTTCATTTAGACCTGCATGCTGGGTCAATAATGACACTCCACTGTGGGAAATGAAGAAGAAATTATGGGTTTGCAGATCCATTGTTACTCTACATTCAAAGGGCAAACAGCATGAGGTGTGAAAATACGGCGCAGGGCTTTGATATACCAAGCAGCTAGAACATCTGACTTGGTTTTCTCCTTCCTCCCCATGATCCTCTACTGAGTGAGGCAAGAATCACTCTTAGCTCCTCTCTCATGCTTTTTCTGCTTCCAGAGCTTAAAACCAGGGGTGGGCTGTTCCGGGTTCAGGTGATCCTCTAGCGAAGATTCTGTATGGTTTGACGAACCCCCAAATCTCACTCCTGGCTCGTCCTGCCCACCCCTCCCCTCCCAGGATTCTTCACATGGCCTGTTTTGGATGCCAAGTCAGTTAAGGGCCCGTGCAGAGGCTCGGGGAGGGCAAAAAATGGGCCTCCTGCAGGCTCCAGAAGGCCGGAAATGGGGCTGTTTCTGGCTTCCAGGGAGTGTCTGGAGCCTGGGGGAAGCCATTTTCACCCTCCCAGAGGCTCAAGGAAAGTCTCTGGAGCCTAGGGCGCATGAGAAACAAGTCTCCCAGAGATCCTTCAGAGACTGGGGAAGGCGAAAATGTCTCCCCCCCCCCACCCCTGCCATGGTGCAGGAGCCGACTAGTCTCTGACCATCAGGGCAACACCCACCCAGCAACTGGGCAGAGAACCCATTGCTTTAATTTTTGAAGCCCACCCCTGCTTAAAACATGTGTTTTACAAAAGTCCCCGCTACCTGGTTTCCCCATGTTTCATGGCTCTCTACAAATTCACATTTTCTATATTCCTTTCCATATCCAAATTCCTATTAGAATTTCTCCTACATTGTCACGGTTTCGTGTTTTCACAGGGGTGTGAACCTGGACCTCTGTAGTTTAATCAAATAAAACAAAGGAAGCTCTTTGGAAGCTAACTGTGGTATAAAATACAGTGGCTTCTGCAGGAATGAGAACTTCTAATTATTATCCATGTGTCATAAGTGCAACCTTTATCAAGGACACCCTGGATTTTTATTATTATTGTTATTATATATCTTTTTCATCAAACATGAAACTCAGTCAACTGAACATTCAAAAATGCACCACAAATACTATTGACTGGTGCTAATGGTTGATACCGGTTGCTGCCAGCGTCCTTGGTATCAACCAAGTACCTTCGTAGCACAGTTTTTTTCAGCTCTATTGGTATTATTGCAGGAAGCTGCAATTTGTTTATGTGTTTTATAAAATTATGTATGTATGTAAGTGTGTATGTATAGGAAGTGAGGGAGTGAGGGTGGGAGGGAGGGTTAGAGAGAGAGAGACAACTTAAAGTGCATAGAAGATACGATTGCAAAGGGTTTGATGTATGAAAATGAGGTTCAACCTGTGCTCCAAGATCAGCTGCTTCCTGGCTGTTATCTAAATCCCCTGTTTTGCTTCACTCCAACGTGGATACTGCATCTCTTTTTAAGGGTTCCATTATTGGAAAGGGAGCTCTGCTTGCAGTGATTATATTCGGTGGAGACTGGAGAAGATTTTAGTATTGATGAAAGAAGGACAAAAGAGGTGCTTGTGCAGAAGGAAGAATATGAAAGGAAATAAACCAAAGCTACTTACCATTCCACCTCCGCCACCCATCAAGCCCTATAAGGGAAACAAAAGGTAACTCTTCTCATCTAATAACGCCCAGGATTTCTGCAACAATGTGATCACTACTACCTTCCTATCTTGTATAGGAGTTTCCTCATTCTCCTGTTAACTAACACCTGTTCTTTAACGCAACATAGAGCGATAGGGACCAAACAGATGAATGTCATCAAACAGATGCATATATAAAGAGCCATGGTGGCACAGTGGTTAGAGTGCAGTACTGCTGCCTACTTCTGCTGATTGCCAGCTGCCTGCAATTTGGTGGTGCAAATTTTATTAGCCTCAAGGTCGGCTCAGCTTTCGATCCTTCCCAGGTGGGTAAAATGAGCACCCAGATTGTTGGGGGTAAGAGGTTAACTCTGTAAACCACTTAAAGAGGGCTGTAAAAGCACCGTGAATTGGTATATAACTTTAAGTGCTATTGCTATTCAACTGTTTTGAGAGAGGTTTTTTCCCCCCTCTTTGTTTTCAAAACCATTCCACAATTCCATAGGGTGAAAAAACTATAAATGGACCTGGTTTTGTGACTCCCTCATTTAGAACCATTCCAGTTATGATGGTGGTGATAAAGTAACTGCAACCAATCCTCATGTGACCTTTAAAGGTTGTCAAGAAGAAGATCAGAAGGACAGTTGGAGTTTTACTTAGCAACACTTTCCTTCTGCAACTGTCCTGCTGGCCCAAAATATTGCCAGAAAACGAGAACTCCCTGTATACACTGAGAGATACTCCGGCACTGAATTTATGCTGATATTGGATGCATGCATTGACACATAGGTTGATTGCTCAGATACAGGACCTTTAATTGACTGTACTTGGGGTTGAAGCCCTTTCAGGAATATTACACAATATTTCTTACGTGAACGTGATTTCGTGTTACTTATTTAAGCAAGTGAAGGAAAAGTCTATCAGCTACACTTACACAACATCCTATTCTTGAACAGCTTTCAGCCTGGTAATTTTTTTATTTTTATTTTTTTGGACTACTATGTTGTATGATTGTGAATTATTTGGAGTGCCTACTATTATGAAATTTGCAGGAAGACACTAATAAAGGAGAATATGTGTAGCTCAAGGTTAACATGTGAGCAGAGGTGGGTTCCTACTGGTACAAACTGGTTCAGCCGAAGCAGTAGTGGTTTGGGTCTAGAAGTTCCCACTTCTGGGTCTAGAAGTGACCGAGGCCTGCCACACCCCTGAGCCGGTTCTCCCAGCAGTGCCTAGGCTGCGGCCAACTTGTGTCTTGCTTCTGCGCGCATGCATAGAACAATTTTTATTGCATATACAAACCAGCAATAGTGACTGCCGGAACCCACCGCTGATGTGGGGTCCTTTGAGGCACTCGAAGCTGGCTTGTTTTCTTGCAGATGTTTCATTACCTAAACTAGGTAACATCATCACTGCTAGGGCTAGCACTGTTAACGTTACAAAGTTTGGGTAATGAAAATCTGAAATGGCACATCAAACATGTGAAAATAAGGTGTAGGGCTTTGATATACCAAGTAGCTAGAAAACCCCCTGTGATCATTTACTGAATAGGCAAGATTAATTCTTAGCTCCTCTGTCATGCTTTTTCTGCTTCCAGAGCTTAAAACATGTTTTTACAAAAATCCCTTCTAGCTAGTTTCTCCAAAGTCATGTGTCATGGCTCTCTAACCAATTCATATTTTCATCATTTCTTTCAATATCCAAATTCCTACTAGAATTTCCCCTGGAATATCAGGAGTTGCTTCAATGAATTGAGTCTCAAAAATTGTCTATGGTTACATCTAGGAAATGAGAGACATTAAATCCATATTGACTTACTCCAAGCATAGCACCAAGCCCACCAGCTCCTCCTCCTCCTCCTCCTCCTTGGCCACCCTGCAAGAAGGAGAAAATAAGGTCATCCTGGATTATCAATGCTTTTGAAACGACATTGTCACAGTTCATGTTTTGACACGGATGTGAACCTGGGCCTCTGTTATGTAAATAAGTGAAGGAAAATCCTATCAGCTACATTTACACAACATCATAATATTCAACAGTTTTCATCCGAGCTGTTCTTTTTATTGCTTTTTGAATTGCTATGTTGAGTGAATTTGAATTATTTGACCTGCTCATTAGTTAATATATGGTGAAAATAAGCAGATTCCTCTGTCCATTGAGATCTCCCTTACATTATTTCCTGTACATCTCTATAAAATAACCCAGACCCTGAAATCCCAGAGAAGAACATTATGACCTCTTCTAATTTCTAATAAATGTTTAGCTCAAATTCAGATTTTTGCTGGTCAGGAAAAAACACCAAAAGGAGTTAGGCTACCCTGAGTCCTAATGCACATCTTCATTTAGACCTGCATGCTGGGTCAATAATGACACTCCCCTGTGGGAAATGAAGAAGAAATTATGGGTTTGCAGATCCATAGATACTGTACATTCATAGGGCAAACAGCATGAGGTGTGAAAATACGGCTCAGGGCTTTGATATGCCAAATAGCTAGAAAACCTAAACAGGGTTTCTTTGCTCCCTCCCTGTCATCCTCTACTGAATGGGGCAAGGTTAACTCTTAGCTTCTCTCTCATGCTTTTTCTGCTTTCAGAACTTAAAACATGTTTTTACCAAAATCCCATCCACCTGGTTTCCCCAAGGTCATGTTTCATGACTCTCTAGATATTAATCCATTCAACATTCCTTACAATATTCAATTCCTACTAGAATTGTTCCTGGACTTTCAGAAGGTATTTTTGAAGGGTTGCTGGTTGAAGCTCAAGAGGATGGTTGTGGTTATGCACACAAGAAATAATCAGAAAATATAACGCAAGTGAGAGACATTAAATGCATGTTGACTTACTCCAAACATTTTCATAAGTCCTCCTAATCCTCCTCCACCACCACCATTCTGCAAGAAGAAGAAAATAAGTCATTATGGATGCAGGATATGGACTTGACTGTCCCGATGATGTAAATAGAATGACATGCATGCTGTGGTATGATTGCATCAATTGTGAAGTTATTTCTTTGATGACACAATTCACTGTAACTCAGTGGATATCATCATCCTCATTTGCTCTCTTGCCAACTTCCCCACATGGACATCTGTGGCGAGAGTCAAATACCGCCCTTTGCTGCTCGGTCGGCTTCATGTAGGTGTTGAACAGAATTGGCGAGAGGACCGACCCCTGAGGGACCCCACATGTTAGGGGCCTCGAGGCCGACCTCTGCCCTCCTGCCAACACCCATTGCAACCGACCAGACAGGTAGGACGAGAACCACCGTAGAACGGTGCCTCTCACCCCCAACCCCCCCAGTCGGTGCAATAAGATACTATGGTCGATGGTATCAATAGCCGCTGAGAGGTCTAATAGGACTACGATAGAGGAGTAACCTCTATTCCGTGCCCTCCAGAGATCATCCACCAACGCGACCAATGCCGTCTCGGTACTGTGACCGGGCCGGAAGCCGGACTGACGCGGGTCTAGATAATCAACTTCCTCCAGGTGTCGAGGAAATTCTTGTGCCAACACACTCTCTACAACCTTCACAAGGAAGTGAAGGTTGGAGACCGGATGGTAATTTTCCAACAATGCTGGGTCCAGGAAAGGCTATTTGAGGAGAGGTCTCACCACCGCCTCTTTCAAGGTGGTAGGTAAGAACCCCTCACTCAAAGACGTGTTCACAATGTCCTGGAGCCCGCTTCGTGTAACCTCCCAGGATGCCAGTACAAGCCAGGACGGACACGGGTCCAATAAACATGTGGTGGCCCTAAGGCTCCTCAACTATTATTATTATGTGGTCAATCTTCG
Source organism: Rhabdophis nuchalis (assembly GCA_039707465.1). Lineage (NCBI taxonomy): Eukaryota > Metazoa > Chordata > Lepidosauria > Squamata > Natricidae > Rhabdophis > Rhabdophis nuchalis. Next base: position 9,267,932 of record CM077654.1, read on the forward strand.
ATGAGAGTCACAGCCCTTGGGGCTGGTTGGTAGCTCAACAGCTCAAATCCTAACCAGGGACCTAGGAACTGTCAAGGTAACGTCAGAGTATCGAAGCTGTTCCAAGCAGGGTGGCCCTTTGTAGAGTCAGAATGCTCAAGTCCGGCAAACCTAGAACCTCCACATTATTATTATTATTATTATTATTATTATTATTATTATTATTATTATTATTATTATTATTATTATTATTATTGTTATCGTTATCGTTATCGTTATCGTTATCATCATTATCATTATCATTATTATCATTATTATCATTATTATTATGTTTTTCATTAAACATGAAGCTGAGTCAACTGAACATTCAAAAATGCATCACAAATACCATTGACTGGTGCTAATGGTTGATATGGGTTGCTACCAGCGTCCTAGGTATCAACCAAGTACCTTCTTAAGACATACGGTGTTCCGAGGAGCATAGTTTTTTTCAGTTCCACTTGTGATATTGCAGGAAGCTGCAATTTGTTGATGCGCTTTATAAAATTTTGTATGTATACATGCATGCATGCATGCATGCATGGACAGGGAGGGAGGGAGGGAGAGAGAGGGAGAGGGTGAGAGAGAGAGAGAGACAGAGACAGAGAGAGAGAGAGAGAGAGAGAGACAGAGACAGAGACAGAGACAGAGACAGAGAGAGAGAGCTTGAAGTGTACAGAAGATACGATTGCAAAGGGTTTGATGTATGAAAATGAGGTTCAACCTGTGCTCCAAGATCATCCGCTTCCTGGCTGTTATCTAAATCCCCTGCTTTGCTTCACCCCAACATGGATACTGCATCTCTTTTTACGGATTTCATTATTGGAAAGGGAGCTCTGCTTGCAGTGATTATACTCTGGGGAGACTGGAGAAGATTTTAGCATTGGGGAAAGAAGGATAAAAGAGGTGCTTGTGCAGAAGGAAGAATATGAAAGGAAATAAACCAAAGCTACTTACCATTCCACCTCCGCCACCCATCAAGCTCTATAAGGGAAACAAAAGGTAACTCTTCTCATCTGATAACGCCCAGGATTTCTGCAACAATGTGATCACTACGACCTTCCTATCTTGTATAGGAGTTTCCTCATTCTCCTGTTAACTAACATGTGTTCTTTAACGCAACATAGAGCGATAGGGACCAAACAGGTGAATGTCATCAAACAGATGCATGTATAAAGAGCCATTGTGGTGCAGTGGTTAGAGTGCAGTACTGCTGCCTACTTCTGCTGACTACCGGCTGCCTTCATTTTGGTGGTGCAAATCTTACCAGCCTCAAGGTCGGGTCGGCTTTCGATCCTTCCAAGGTGGGTAAAATGAGGCCCCAGATTGTCAGGGGCAAGAGGCTGACTCCATAACCCACTTAAAGAGGGCTGTAAAAGCACTGTCAATTTGTATACAACTTTAAGTGTTATTGCTATTAAACTGTTTTGAGAGAGGATTTTTTCCCTCTTTATTTTCAAAACTATTCCACAATTCCATGGAAGAAAAATCTATAAATGGACCTATAATTGTGACTCCCTCATTTAGAATCATTTCAGTTATGATGGTAATGATAAAATAACTGAAACCAATCCTCATGTGATCTTTAAAGGTTGTCAAGAAGAAGATAGAAAACTAATGATAGTTTTATCGTTGGTTTTCCTGGAATCTACTGAATGAGGCAAGATTAACTCTTAGCTTCTCTCTCATGCTTTTTCTGCTTCCAGAGTTTAAAACATGTTGTTACAAAATTCCCCTCTAGCTGGTTTCCCCATGTTTCATGGCTCTCTACGAATTCATATTTTCTACATTCTTTTCAATATCCAAATTCCTACTAGAATTCCCCCTGGAATATCAGGAGTTGCTTCAGGGAACTGAGTCTCAAAAACATGCCTATGGTTACATAAATGAAATGAGAGACACTAAATCCATAGTGACTTACTCCAAGCATACCACCAAGCCCTCCTCCTCCTCCTTGGCCACCCTGAAAGAAGGAGAAAGTAAGGTCATTCTGGATTGTGAATGCTTTTGACATTGTCACAGTTCATGTTTTGACCTGGGTGTGAACCTGGGCCTCTGTAGTTTAATGAAATAAAACTAATAAAGCTCTTCAAAAGGTAACTGTGGTTCAAAATGCAATGGCTTCTGCAGGAGTGAGAACTTCTAATGTATCATAAGTGCAACCTGTATCAAGGACATCCTGTGTTGTTGTTGTTGTTGCTGTTATTCTGTGGTGAATCTTTGATGAGATTCATAGCCATTGGGGCTAGTTGGTAGCTCAACATCTCGAGTCCCAGCCAAGGACCTAGGAACTGTTAAGGTAACGTCGGAGGATATAAGCTCTTCCAAGTAGGGTGGTTTTCTGTAGAGTCAGAATGTTCAAGTCCGGTAAATTTAGAATTTCTAAATAGCGAGTTAGCCCTTTAGGGATTGCTCCAAGGGCTCCAATTACAATCGGGACAACACACAATTTCTTTTTCCACAGTCGCTCAACTTCAATTTGCAAGTCCCGGTACTTTGTGATTTTTTCTTGCTGCTTATTTTCAATTTGTGCATCACCTGGTATTGCAATGTCAATGAACCATACTTTTTTCTTTTCAACTATTGTTGTCAGGTGTGTTGTAGGCCAAGTGCCTATTATTATTATGTGGTCAATCTTCGGTGAGATTCACAGCCCTTGGGGCTGGTTGGTAGCTCAACAGCTCAAATCCTAACCAAGGACCCAGGAACTGTCAAGGTAACGTCAGAGGATCGAAGCTGTTTCTTTGTAGAGTCAGAATGCTCAAGTCCGGCAAACCTAGAACCTCCACATTTTTATTGTTATTATTATTTATCATCATCATTATCATTATTATTATGTTTTTCATTAAACATGAAGCTCAGTCAACTGAACATTCAAAAATGCATCACAAATACCATTGAGTGGTGCTAATGGTTGATATGGGTTGCTACCAGCGTCCTAGGTATCAACCAAGTACCTTCTTAAGACATACAGTGTTCTGAGGAGCACAGTTTTTTTCAGTTCCACTTGTGTTAATGCAGGAAGCTGCAATTTGTTGATGTGCTTTATAAAATTATGTATGCATGCATGGAGTGAGAGAGAGAGGGAGAGGGAGAGAGAGAGGGGGGGGGAGAGAGCTTGAAGTGTACAGAAGATATGATTGCAAAGGGTTTGACGTATGAAAAGAGGTTCAACCTGTGCTCCAAGATCATTCGCTTCCTGGCTGTTATCTAAATCCCCTGCTTTGCTTCACCCCAACGTGGATACTGCATCTGACTCCATAACCCACTTAAAGAGGGCTGTAAAAGCACTGTCAATTTGTATACAACTTTACGTGCTATTGCTATTAAACTGTTTTGAGAGAGGACTTTTTTCGTCTTTATTTTCAAAACTATTCCACAATTCCATGGAAGAAAAATCTATAAATGGACCTGGTTTTGTGACTCCCTCATTTAGAACCATTTCAGTTATGATGGTGGTGATAAAATAACTGAAACCAATCCTCATGTGACCTTTATAGGTTGTCAAGAAGAAGATAGAAATCTAGTGATAGTTTTATAGTTGGTTTTCCTGGAATCTACTGAATGAGGCAAGATTAACTCTTAGCTTCTCTCTCATCCTTTTTCTGCTTCCAGAGTTTAAAACACGTTTTTACAAAATTCCCCTCTAGCTGCTTTCCCCATGTTTCATGGCTCTCTACAAATTCATATTTTCTACATTCCTTTCAATATCCAAATTCCTACTAGAATTCCCCCTGGAATATCAGGAGTTGCTTCAGGGAACTGAGTCTCAAAAACATGTCTATGGTTACATAAATGAAATGAGAGACATTGAATCCATATTGACTTACTCCAAGCATACCACCAAGCATACCGCCTCCTCCTCCTCCTCCTCCTCCTTGGCCACCCTGCAAGAAGGAGAAAATAAGGTCATCTTGGATTATCAATGCTTTTGAAATGACATTGTCACAGTTCATGTTTTGACATGGGTATGGACCTGGGCCTCTGTTATGTAAGTAAGTAAAGGAAAAGTCTATCAGCTACATCATAATATTGAACAGTTTTCATCCGAGCTGTTGTTCTTTTTATTGCTTTTTGAATTGCTATGTTGAGTGAATTTGAATTATTTGACCTGCTCATTAGTTAACATATGGTGAAAATGGGCAGATTCCTCTGTCCATTGAGCTCTCCCTTACATTTTTTCCTGTACATCTCTATAAAATAACCCAGACCCTGAAATCCCAGAGAAGAACATTATGACCTTATGACCTTTTCTAATTTCCAAGAAATGTTTAGCTCAAATTCAGATTTTTGCTGGTCAGGAAAAAACACCAAAAGGAACTAGGCTACCCTGAGTCCTAATGCACATCTTCATATAGACCTGCATGCTGGATCAATAATGACACTCCCCTGTGGGAAATGAAGAAGAAATTATGGGTTTGCAGATCCGTAGATACTGTACATTCATAGGGCAAACAGCATGAGGTGTGAAAATACGACGCAGGGCTTTGATATGCCAAATAGCTAGAAAACCTAAACTGGGTTTCTTTCCTCCTTCCCTGTCATCCTCTACTGAATGGGGCGAGGTTAACTCTTAGCTTCTCTCTCATGCTTTTTCTGCTTTCAGAACATAAAACATGTTTTTACCAAAATCCCATCCACCTGGTTTCCCCAAGGTCATGTTTCATGGCTCTCTACAAATTAATCCATTCAAGCTTCCTTACAATATTCGATTCCTACTAGAATTGTTCCTGGACTTTCAGAAGATACTTTTGAAGGGTTGCTGGTTGAAGCTCAAGAGGAAGGTTGTGGTTATGCACACAAGAAATAATCAGAAAATATAACACAAGTGAGAGACATTAAATGCATGTTGACTTACTCCAAACATTTTCATAAGTCCTCCTAATCCTCCTCCACCACCACCATTCTGCAAGAAGAAAAAAATAAGTCATTATGGATGCAGGATATGGACTTGACTGTCCCGATGATGTAAATACAATGACATGCATGCTGTGGTATGATTGCATCAATTGTGAAGTTATTTCTTTGATGACACAATTCACTGTAACTCAGTGGATATCATCATCCTCATTTGCTCTCTTGCCAACTTCCCCACATGGACATCTGTGGCGAGAGTCAAATACCGCCCTTTGCTGCTCGGTCGGCTTCATGTAGGTGTTGAACAGAATTGGCGAGATGACCGACCCCTGAGGGACCCCACATGTGAGGGGCCTCGAGGCCGACCTCTGCCCTCCTGCCAACACCCATTGCAACCGACCAGACAGGTAGGACGAGAACCACCGTAGAACGGTGCCTCTCACCTCCAACCCCCCCAGTCAGTGCAATAAGATACCATGGTCGGTGGTATCAAAAGCCGCTGAGAGATCTAATAGGACTACGATAGAGGAGTCTTGCTCAGTCCACAAGGTGGGATCTTCACCCCTATATAGCTGCTGCATCTATTGTTAAGGGGGTTAATGTTTTGAAAGAAAAATAAAAACCAAATGCTTTAGCTCAGGCTCCTGTAATTATGCGCTCATGATTCTGGAGATACTTGTGGTTTTAGGAGGAAGAAAGTTTAAAGGGTACTTGTTCAGATCAAAAAAGAATATGAAAGAAAGGAACAGCAGAAACTTTAAAAAAAAAAAACAATTACTTACCTTATTTAGACCTCCCATGAACATACTCTAAAGTGGACACAGAACAATATTTTCATAATTATTTTGTAACAGTGCATGCTAACAACATTTGGCTGGGTCAGATCTGCGCTCTTGCAATTTCTTCTAATGAACAGCATGTCTTGGATGGCCACAGAGGGTATTAATGTCAGAGAAACCGATACAACAGGGCTGTTAGCCAAGGAAATGCTTTTGAATTGCTGGATGGGCAGGGCAAGAATTAGAGTTGAGTGATGGGAGCTCCTCCAGTCCCATAATGCTAACAGAGCAAACAATTTCTGGTTGGCAGATTCAATGTTATTATGCCACAGGGCCACTGCTCCAAGCTCTTTTTTTTCCTCTGTAAAGTTTTTTTTTAAAAATGTTTGTTCTCTATTAAAAAAATTATAGGTATATATTCACATAGTTATTATTCTCTTTTACATTTGTCATTCTTATACATTTGTCATTCCATTTACAGGGTTGCAACATACCATCTGGGTTGCTTTGTTAATCATCCCTCGCCTGTTTTGACACCATCTTCTTTTCACTTTCTTTTCTCCCTTCCTCCCTTCTCTACTTTTTTCCTTCCTCTCTCCTTTCTCTTCCTTCTGCCCTTACCTCTCGCGTACTCCTCTCTTCCTCTTCCCCTTCCTCATTCTCCCTTCCATCTTCCTCTCCTCACCTCTATCTTCCTTCCCACCTCTTCCTCTCCTCTCTTCTCCTCCTCTCTTCCTTCCTTTTTTCTATTTTTGTAGGAGTCTCTCCCACCTTTTAATTTTTATTTTCTTGGGGTGCTATTTCTGCAGACCCCAAAATAGTTGAACATCATTTTTTGCTCCCTTTCCTTCTCAAATCTATCCTGATTATGTTTTTCCCCTTTGTATCTTACTTTTGAATATATACTTACATATTATTATTTTCTCCCCTTTTTCCTCCCTCTTCCCCCTCTTTTTTACTTAATGGCATATCGCCTGGGTTCTATATCTTCCCCTTATTTTCTTTTCTGTATGTCTTTCTCTAACCATTCATAAAATCTTCCCCATGTCTTGAAGTACATTGATTTCTCTTTTATCCTTTATTTTCAAAGTCCCAAGCTCTTCATAGCTTTTAAGAAAGTTAAAAAGCTTATTTTGGGAGGTGTACCATAGGATTGAGGCTACTATGGAAAAGGAATTCTAGGTCCCACCATTTGAAGCCCTGATCGTCATTTTAGCCATTATCCATCAACTACAGGACGAAGGCATTTTTCCAACCAATATGGTCCTGAACTTTCCTTTGCCAATCAGGCTTGCAATACTTGCTGATGTCATCAATCCATCTTATTCTAGGTCTCTATTGTGGACCCTTTTTATCAAGTGGGATCCATTCTATGACTGCCTTGGTCCACCTGCCAGCAGTTCTTCTTGTTATGTGACCTGCCCATTTCAATTCTTTTACTCTCTTGATGATATCCTAATGCTTTTTGATGATATCATAATACCCTATGGATATACCTATTCTCACAGTTGAGTTTTACACATCTAAATACTAGTTTGAAAAACTCGTTCACCTAGTTTGAAAAACATTGTACGAAATGGCAACCTTCATGGGAAGAGACCTCATAGCACGCCTACTTTATCTAATCTGGTAGAATGGGCAGATACCATTAAGAAAACTACAAATCTTTACGGAGTTGCCTGCCCTCTTCTTTTTAAGTCTTTCTTCTAAGCCCAGCAAAAGTCCCATGAGGCTAAAATCGTTCACATTCTGAGAATAGTCCCAATGATGCACTCCTTTAAATATTATAGTTTTCCTGCTGGAATTGTTCCTGAAATGTCTGTAAAACTCTGGAAGAAGGAAGGAGCCTCAAGAGAACTACTGTGATTACACTTAAGAAGGATAACATAGACAACCTAGGAAAAAATGAGAGAAGGTATGTGCATATTTACTTACCATCACATCTATCCCATTGGCTTTGAAAATAGGTATTAGCTTTGGTGCGACTCCCTATAAAGAAAAAAAAAATATCCTCTTTATGCATTCCTTTGTAAGTTGTGCTCATGCATGATCTAAGCATCTGTGTGGATCTTGCCTGTATCAGAGTAGATACATACAGCATCACCAACCTTTTGAGGTAAGTAAAAGTCAAGGAAAGCCCTGGCAGGGATTCCAGGAAAACCACTATAATGTTGTTGATACTCAACAGAATCTTGAAAGCCTATCCAAAACTTCACCATTCCTTTTCAAGGACAGCAAAATCAAGCTGGTTTTCCAAACTATACTGTATTCTGGTAAAATTAATTCTGGAAAGGTAAATGAGGAAATACACCGTCCTAGCAAGTCTGGAACTGACAGAAATATCATTTGAGCCAGAAGTGGGTCCTCCATTTTTTTTTACTATTTGTTCGGGCGCGCTTCCATGCTTGCGCCCGCGTGCATGATGCCTCTGCGCATGCACAGAGGCTTCCGGCTAAGTGGGTAGGGCATCCAGCCTCTGCTACTACCGGTTCAGCCAATCCGGATCGAACCGGTAGTTCGATCCGCCCACCTCTGATTTGAGCCAACAATTTACCACAATTTTGCGGAGAGAAAAACCACAAGCAGGGAAATTTTGGAGAAACCCTCCCCATCTGAAAAGTGTCAGTTGGGGACAGTCCAAAATACAAGCTTCTCCTTTTGCTGCTCAGTAGCCAGGGGTGCCATCACTCCAACTTGGGAGTTGGTGTGGGGTTATAGATGATATTATAAACTGCTTTAAAAAGGAAAGTGAACAGGTGAAATGCTTGGGCCCTGCCTGCAAAGTTGCTTTCTGGAAGATGTGAATAACAAAAAGGATGTTTTATTGCATGCAAGAAGTCTATTATTCAAACAGAGGATACAATTCGAACAAAATCTACTTACCAGTAAAACACCCAGATTAGGTTTACCTTCACCCATTTGCTGCAAGGGAAACAAAAGGTATGCATTTTATTTTGAAAAGATGTCACACGTGATTTCTCTCATAATGCCATCACTACCATGTTTGATGTCATACATCTGTAGACATAAGATACACACTTTTCTTATCAGAACAGGGACTGGCAGGGATATCCTGAAACATTTTGTTACGTTCTCTTTTCCAAAACAGAATTATGTGACACAACAAAGAAATTTCCTGACAGTGAGAACAATTAATCAATGGAACAGAAGTTGCCTCCAGAAGTTACGAATGCCCCAACACTGGAAGTCTTTAAGAAGACGTTGGATAGTCATTTGTCTGAAACAGTATAGGGCTTCCTGCCTAGGCAGGGGGTTGGACTAGAAGACCTCCAAGGTCCCTTCCAACTCTGCTATTGTATTGTATTGTAAACTCTCTGCCATGCCAAATCAAGTAGGATTGTGAGTAGGTCAGGATGATGTAGAAGTGTATAAGTAAGTATACTTACTTATACTAAAAGTGAATCACATCTTCATATTTATTACCAGATGAGAATCTACAGAGAGAACCAGGTGTACATCTCTACCCCGGACCACCCCAACGATGCCGTGGAAGTGATGTCCCGGTGTCTGGAGGCTGTGCAAGTATGGATGGGGAGGAACAGGCTCCGACTCAACCCATCCAAGACCGAGTGGCTGTGGCGTCTGGCGTCACAGTATAGCCAACTGATGCCATCTCTGGCTATTGGGGGCGAGGCATTGGCCCCCACAGAGAGGGCTCGCAACTTGGGCGTCCTCCTTGACTCTCGGCTATCTCTAGAAGATCACATGACAGCCATGGCCAGGGGGCTTTCTACCAGGTTCGCCTGATACGCCAGTTGTGCCCCTTTCTGGATCGTGACGCCTTACGCATGGTCACTCAAGCCCTTGTCACCTCCCGCCTGGACTATTGTAACACTCTCTACATGGGGCTTCCCTTGAGGTGCACCCAGAGGCTCCAGTTAGTTCAGAATGCAGCCGCGCGGGGGATTTGGGAAGCATCTAGATGCTCCCATGTGACACCTCTCCTGTGTGAGCTGCACTGACTGCCTGTGGCTTTCCGGGTGTGCTTCAAGATATTAGTGACCACCTTTAAAGCGCTCCATGGCAAGGGACCTGGTTACCTGCAAGACCGCCTCCTGCCGCCAAATACCTCCCACCGACCAGTTCACTCCCACAGAGAGGGCCTCCTCAGGGTGCCGTCGGCCAGTCAATGTCGGCTGGCGACCCCCAGGGGGAGAGCCTTCTCTGTGGCAGCTCCTGCCCTTTGGAATGACCGACCCCCTGAACTACGCACGATCGCAGACCTACGTCTCTTCCGTCGGGCCCTGAAGACACATTTATTTCGTGCTGCTGGCCTGTCATAGTTTTTAATTGATTTTACTACAGGCTTTTAACTCTAGGCCAATACATTTAATGCATTTTAATATATCATTTTAGCTTTTGTACTACTCATTTTTATTATGGCTGTGCACCGCCCTGAGTCCCGGAAGGGAGAAGGGCGGTATATAAATTGAATAAATTAATTAAATTAAAAATGTGAGTCTTGGGGAACCACAGAGGATTCAGTGGCAAATAGAATAGTGAGTTCATATGTATTGGAGTACTCTGCTCCTTAAAAGATATATCATCAGAGACTTATGATGACACTGAAATCATGGTATTTGTGGCATGATATCATCACAAAAGAAATATCTACTTACGTCTCAACAGGGGACACAAATCCTAGTGACTGCAGGACAACAACCTCATGCCACATATCATGATTGGCCCCCATTTCCTACAGGAACACTCACGGATGAGATCTAGTCCCTGCCTTTGCTACTCATTCCCCAGGGAAAACATCACCCCAGTTTGGCAATAGCTGTTTTTTTTTTTTTAAATAGATAAATTGTTTCAGAAAGGAAAGGTGAAGCAGATGAAATGTTTTGGCCCTGCCTCTTCTGTTTATGCTGTGGGGACTCTGGAGATGCTTTCTGCGAGGTGTAGAATCACCAAAGGGATGCTTCATTGAATGTTAGAAGAATATCTGTAACTGATTATAGTGTAACCAATTTAAAATAATTCCTTCTTCCAACAGTTACAATACAATACAATAGCAGAGTTGGAAGGGACCTTGTAGGTCTTCTAGTCCAACCCCCTGCGTGGGCAGGAGCCTTATACCATTTCAGACAAATGGCTATCTAACATCTTCTTAAAGACTTCCAGGTTTGGGGCATTCACAACTTCTGGAGGCAAGCTGTTCCAGAGGTTAATTGTTCTCACTGTCAGGAAATTTCTCCTTAGTTCTAAGTTGCTTCTCTCCTTGATTAGTTTCCACCCATTGCTTCTTGTCCTGCCCCCAGGTGCCTTGGAGAATAGTTTGGCTCCCTCTTCTTTGTGGCACCCCCTGAGATATCGGAACACTGCTATCCTGTCTCCCCTGGTCCTTCTCTTCATCAAACTAGATCACTCGACACAAAGTCAGACAAAGAAGAAAGAGCTACTTACCATTAATGCATCCATTTCATGTGGTTTCAAACAATCCTGTAATGAAAAGAAAAACATCAAATTTTATTTTGACATGAAAACATCCATGATCTCTCTATCCTAAGCTCTATCCGGCTTGGCCTAAGCTATTTACCTAGCCTACAGTCTGTACCATAAATTGTTTTAACTGGGTTTTAGATGGGGTCATGTTTTAACATTTTTAAATTTTAGCACAGGGATAATTTATTTAATTTGGAATTAATTATTTATATTTGTGATATTGTGTGTTTTAATTTCCTGTGCACCGCCCCGGGTCCCTTTGGGGAGAGGGTGCGGTTATATAAATCCAACAAATAAATAAATATCCATGCAATCACTACCATCTTAATATATTTTATGCATGAATTGCTGTTTCCCCCCCCTCCCACTTAGAAAACACACTTTTTTTTTATCACAGCAGGGAGTGCTCATTCCAAAACCTTTAAAAAAAAAACATTCAGTGTTATGAGGTTTCTTTTTTTCCTTTTCTTTCTTTTTTCAATTTTCTCCCACATTCACAATATCAAAATCTACATTGGAAAAAAAAACCCTAAGGAATAAGGGCTGTATCTACGCATGAATAGATAAGATGATTGCTAAGAAAAGAGGACCTTTAACAGTCATGGCGCTTGAAAATATTATCCTACGCATCCATATTTTATACCCAAATCTAGATTCACTAGATTCACTTCACTTATACATGTAAGACATCCTTATGATGGAATGTTTTCTTTACTCTGCTTCTTAGACATTCTGTATATATCCCTATGGAACAGAGTGCAGAGTCTACATGTGCTTTTCTGTTTGACTGTAACAAGGAAGCAACAGACCTATTGTAAGGAAAAGGGATAGAGTATACCATAGATGCAACTACAAATATATAAACACCATCGTTTATTGATTGTTATCTGTTTTTGAACAACTACAGCAATAGATAGATGGATGGATGGATGGATGGATGGATGGATGGATGGATGGATGGATGGATGGATGGATGGATGTGTTAGGATATTCAGCCTTATATTAGGTTGACAATATATATGAGCCTATGTTCTTATTTATTATTATTATTTATTATTTTATTGGATTTCTAGACCGCCCCCTCTCCCCGAGGGGACTCGGGGCGGTGTACAGGTAAAATTAAAAACTACTAAAACCATGACAATACATACAAGGTTAAAATCAAATTAAATAGTCCTGTACAAATTTATAAAAGTTAAAACTAAACCCATAAAACCGCATAAAATAATTTAAATTACAGACTGGGGCGAGAAGCAACTCCTCTTAAGGAGTTATGTAGCTTTAAGAACTGTATTAAATTTTGATTGGCTGTACTTATCAGCTCTACCATAAAGCAAGCTCAGAATCACAGCTCATTCCTTTTTTCGATTCCCTGTGCTGAGGAGCTGTGAAGAAGGAGGAGGTTTTGCTTTGCATCACTGTGAGATAACTCTGTTTGGTGAAGGATTGTTCTTTGTTTGAGAAGTTAGTCGGAAGAAGCATTTTAGTTGCTACAAAGTAAAGACTATTTATTTTCTTACTATCACTGTTTTAGAGTTTGTTTGTGGCTACAGAAACATATATCTTTACTGTCCGGTGAATTACACTATTCCGCATTTATTTGCTAACACTGGTTAAGGAACCAGAGTTGTAACACTGGTTCTGAACCCAGAGTTGCTAACAGGATGGATGGATGGATACATGCATACATGTATGTATGGCTGAATACTGCTGTAATTGTTCAAAAATACATTCCAACAGCTTCATGTAAGGCCTCTCTCTTCTACCTCATCTGCCTTCTCCTTCCCCAACCAAATTCAAATGTGAAATAGACATATATTAAACATGCAGATTTGCATCACCACCTATATGTGCTCTCCTTGATTTTCAGTGCAACCATGTCAAGAAAAAGGACTATTGAAATCCCAAAAGAGCATTTCATTTCTTCTTCCAACTGTTGCAAGAATATCAGCTCAGATTCAGAGCATTTGGTGATCAGAAAAAAGTTCCACAAGGTTTAGGCCATCCTGAATGCTAAAGCCCTTGTTTTAACATCCAACCCACTCCTACCCATCAAAGTATGGACTGTTGAGCTCATCCTTTTTAAAGAATGAGATGACCAACATACCTTTCGTCATAAAATAACTAGTATCCTAAGTATATAACATGGGGTGTATCTCACTGCTTTGTGTAGAAATACTAAATTTTGGTGGGGGTGGAGTAGACTCTAAAAAGGCTGCTTCTTTGCATTTAAGAAAGATATTTCACATAGAAAAGAGAGAAGAGTTACTTACAATCATTTTTAATATATCTGCATTGCTTATTTTATTCTACAATGGAAACAAAGAACATCAGCTCTGTTGACACATGACACCATACAAGAATTTTCCAACTGTACTATGTATCATAAATATGAATCCTTTCTTTCCTCGGTTAGAAAACATATATTACTTATTACAGCAGGAAGCGATTCAAAAAGGAGATAAGGAAATTTATATTACAAGCACAAATGCATTTGATGCAGGAAATATTTATTTCATTTCTTACATTTGTTCTCTGCCCATCTTGCTATGAAGAGATGAGTCACAACCATCAGGAAACAAAACTACTACTAGACCAGTGTTTTTTCAATCTCAGCAATTTTAATCTATGTGGATTCCGACTTCTAGAATTCCCCAGAGACCATGCTTTAAGATGTGTGGATTCCAATAACTTCCCTTTGGTAGCTGGAGGGAGTTAAACTACACACATCTTAAAAGTCGTTGTAGGGAGGCAACCTCTCCATAGGCTCTTCTCCTTGGTCCCCTGGAAAGGATCCAAAGTAAATTTCCAATACATACCCCACAGTTTAGCTAGAACCATGTTTTCTGAACATAGCAGCTGCATTTTCAATCCATGTCTATGTTACTGCTTTGCATGTAACTCCTAATTTGTGGGATGTGGGCAACCATAACCAGAATCAATCTTTATTACAGTCCAGCATAACAGTCAAACATTAAAATAAATACATTCTCTAGAAATTATTGGAAAATAGCTAAGCAAAGTATTAATGTGAATAAGGATCTTTAGTTGTCTAGGTGTTTTTTCCTTATTATCCTTGCAGCAACCCAGAATTTTGCTACTGCATGAGTGGTGGCTAGATTTGAACCCTGAAGGAGGTGCTTCATGTAGAATCTGATCTCCCTAGAGATCTCTCCAATAGAGAGAGAATGTATGTTGATCCAATGTCCTTGTAGAACTTGCAGTGCAATAGGACATGTGAGATATCTTCAACTTCCCCATTGCCACATTCACTCAGCTATCGGGGTTTGTAGATAACAAATTTTAGGATTTATGGAGATTCTGTTATCCAGGTCATGGTTGTCCCAAAGGTGCTTTTTCAAGAGGCAACTGGACTTTCTGGTTTTTCTTTGAAGACATTTCGCCTCTTGGATGAGAAACAAAATGTCTTCAAGAAAAAATGAAGTCCAGTTGCCTTTTGAAAAAAGCATCTTTGGGACAACCATGATCTCGATAACTGAGAATCTCCATAGACCATCTACCTGTTTACATGAATGAAAACAGCTTCAGTCTTTCTTATGCATATCTTGATATTTATTTTATGCTACTGAATTGACCAGTAAATAGTAGAAAATTCAGGCTTTTATCCAAAAGGGGAACAAGATTGCAAGTGGTATGATACAAGAAAATGGGAGTCTACCCTGGGCTACATAAATTCAAAGAGGCATTCACAACTCATAATGACGCAAAAGTGATGACATATGTGGCATGATATCACCAGACAAAGGCCACAACTATTTGCTGGCATCACTCATAACAACTGCAACATGACATCATCTTGTACACATGATCTTCCACAGAGGGACATCCATGTTAGAGATGAAAATCTTTTTCTTTAATGTTTAGCCCAGGGGAAAACCTTAGTACAATTTAGTAAATTTTGGTTTTTGTTACTGTTCTGAATAGGGTCGATCTGTTGCTTTAGGTGCTGAAAAAACAAATGTAAAATCTAGCTAATTGCTTTCATCCTGTTTTCTAAGTTTGTGTTTTCTGAACTCTGGGGAGGCTTTAAGTGTTGGATGAGCCGAAATATATGTTCAAATGCAAGAATAATATTAAAGAAAGAAATGGAAGAAAATAAATCAAAGATACTTACTAGCATCGGGCCCATAGGAGTATCCGAAGCGAATGCTTTCTACAAAAGAAACAAAGGGGCTCAGTTCTATTCTGGCAAAATAAATACCAAAATAAATACCATTTCACAGATGAACTGTCTTTGAAAGGAGAGAGGCTCAAGAGAGCTACTGTGGTTACATTTTAAAAGGATAACATAGAAGACAAAGAGCACATGACAGAACTTGAGTGTGTATGTACTTACAAACAATTCACACAATGGGTTACCATTCTTAAAATGCCTCAAACAGGTTATCAAATCAGGTAACGCAGGCTATAAGGAAAGAGAAAAAGGCATTATTCTCTTTTATTGATTCCTTCCTAACCACATTTTGCCAGGCCATGGCATAAGCATCTCTGCGGGACTTGCCCGGACCACTGAAATCTATTAACATAAACTAGTGAGCGTGCAAAACGTGCACGAAGCAAACCGGTAGCAACGCTGGTAGGAACCCACCTCTGCACGAAGACAAAACAATGACAAAATACAAAAAATGACAATGACAAAAAAATGATCCTAAGGAAGACTAGACAGGGAAAGGCGATATGATTTCCACTTTGAACTCTGTGCAAACAACCGTAATAATAATATTGTCAACACCAGCTAAAGAACTGGCAGCTGTGATCTCACATTGTTTTGTATAATGATAATGATATGATACTTTGTTACATGTTTTTGCTGCCTGACTCCCAGGGCAGTTGGGATGAATCTGTTAGGTGTCTCATGAGTTAGCATGTCTAACATAACTTATGGGATGCGATTATTCGGATCATAGCTTGGAAGACACTTTCTAGGGTAAAGATCCTAAATACACCCTGTGGAGTTCTTGCTTGCTTCGAAATTTCTGGTTGCAGAAATTTCAAAACCCTTTTAGAACATTGTCCGTGCAAGGCCACAATGAAGAACAAATATATACTTGCACTATCCCAGTTGATCCACAAGAGATACAATTGCAATCAGTATAGTATGACAAAAAGAAATGCTGTCCTGAGCTACATCCAAACAAAAGAGTCAATAGTCCTTCGGGAGTAGGGCGGTATAAAAAGCTAATAAACCTAAACCTAATAGTAAATAGGGACTTCTGACATTCTTTGCTGGTGTCCCATAAGGAAAGTCAATTGGAAAGCTGGCAGGAAATCAGAAGTTGAAATCATATGAGGTTATTCCTTAATGTTGTGTGTGGTCCTTGTTTAAGGACAGCAGCAAGCATTGCTGTTGCTAAGTGATATACAATACAATACAATACAATACAATACAATACAATACAATACAATACAATACAATACAATAGCAGAGTTGGAAGGGACCTTGGAGGTCTTCTAGTCCAACCCCCTGCCTAGGCAGGAAGCCCTATACCATTTCCAGCAGTGGACCAATTGTTTCTATAACTTTTTTCTTGTTTTTAACATGTTGGAAGAAGCTTTTTTTGTTATTTTTTACTTTTGTGGGAAGCCTTTCTTCATTGTGAGCCTTAGCTTTCCTCACTTCATCTTTACAGGCTCGGGCTATTTGCTGATATTTTGCTTTAGTTATGTCTTTCCATGATCATGTACCTCATGATAGCAACAGAATTCCTGGTCTAAATTGCTGTCACGATGTAATTCCATTAACCCTGCCTCACTTTAGGGCAGCTTGCATTACAAAAGTGTAGGCAGTGGGTATATTTGTAATGGGTAAAGCAGTACCTCAAGCTGCTTTATCAGCACTAGCTCTTCATTCTCAGTGCTCTGGGCCCAATGGGGATGGTTGCTGAGGGTGGGAGTAGAATCACTAAAGGGGTACTTAATCACATTCAGGAAGACTATTTCACAAGGAAATACATAGGATGAGCAAAGAGGTACTCACAGATATATCCTTAGGTCCGCACTTCTTACTAGCGCACTCCTGCAGAGGAAGCAAAATTTATTATTTCTCTTCTGACATGACAGAACAGAGCAGAATAACAGAGTTCAGAGGGACCTTGGAGGTCTTTTAGTCCAACACCCTGCTCAGGCAGGAAACCCTACACCACTTCAGACAAATGGCTATCCAACATCTTCTTAAAGACTTCCAGGGTTGGGGCATTCACAACTTCTGGAGGCAACTTCTGTTCCAGAGGTTAATTGTTCTAACTGTCAGGAAATTTCTCCTTAGTTCTAAGTTGCTTCTCTCCTTGATTAGTTTCCACCCATTGCTTCTTGTCCTGCCCCTAGGTGCCTTGGAGAATAGGAGAATAGGAGAATTGGAGAATCCTTCCGAGATGGGTAAAACAAGGCCAAGATTGTTGGGGGAAAGAGGCTGATTCTGTAAAACCACTTAGGCTGTAAAGCACCATGAAGCAGTATATAAGTCTAAGTGCTTATTGCTATTGCTATTACATTCTCTTTTCAATATTCTTCCACCTTCCTACAATGGAATTCTGCACAGAGAATCCAATAGAATAATGCTCGTGTTAAATTTCTGTCGCAAAAGATAAAATGCTCTCTGAAAAAAAGGTCCATTGAGCAAATATTTAAGCAGCTGGGGTTTAAGCTAATTGAGAACCTGGCATTAGATCGCTACATTCCATATTTGTAGTCCTTGTGATTTAGTGACTGTTTAGAATTACAAAGGGCCTCCCTGAGAATATACTTTGGATCATTTGAACAATTCCTGTTTCTAGCTTCCACAGCACTGCCTGGTAAAACAAATTCTGGAAAAGGGGATGAAATATATCACCTTACCAACAAAACTACATTACTCAAAGCAAAAACACAATATAAGGAAGAGCTACTTACCATTAGTTTTTCCGCGTTCTCTTCTTTCATATTACTCTATAAATAAAACAAGAATGTCAAATTCTATTCAAATGGAAAGTACTCACACTCTTTGCATCTGTGTCATTGCTATCATCTTAGATATCATATGCATGAATTACTCCTTTAGGAAACTTAGGAAAAAACAGATGTTTTCTTATTACAACAGAAAGTGCTTAGTCTAAAACACAAATTTGAATGAACAGTATTCTATTTCCTTTTTTTTCTTTATTTTTTCAACGTTCTTCCACATTCATGGAAGTATAATATGCATTGAGAATCCCAAGAAATAATAGTTGTACTCTATTCATCAGCATAAAAGATGATTGCTTAGGAAACAGTAGCTTTACTAGACGTGGCATTGGGGATAACAGCTTTTGAGAATATTGCCCTACATTTCTGTATTTTAAAATCAAGGTTCACTGTGGTTAATAACACCTATAGAAATAAGACATCCCTATGACAGAATGTTATTGTTTTAAATTCTGCTATACTTAGTCCTCCTCTCTTCTACCTCCTCTGCTTTTCTTCCTCCTGGTAATTTCAAATATGAAATACATTCATTATGAAATATGGTTTTAGTATTGGGTTTTTATAATAATAGGCCAAATTATTTAATATTTACTAATTTGTTATTTTAACGTTTGTATTTTCTCTTTTATTGTGGCTGTTCACCGCCCTGAGTCCCGAGAGGGAGAAGGGCGGTATATAAATTAAATAAATGAAATGAAATATGCAGATTTGCGTTTCCACCTATATGCCCTCTACTTGATTTTCAATGTAGCCATGTGAGCAAAAGGTGATATTGGAATCCCACAATAGCATCTCATTTCTATAATTCTGTAGCATTCTGTAAATGCTACAAGAACGTCAGCGCAAATTCAGAGAATTTTTCTGGAAAGTTAAAAGTCCAAAAAGTATTTAGACCATCCTGAATCCTAAACACCTTATCTAAATACTGAACACAGCCCCGCTCCTCCTTCCCAAACTTGGGAATGTCTGGAGGCAACATTTATCTAAGAATGGATATCATAAACTAAGAGCTCAGACCGCCCATGGAGCTGCTGATTCAGTTCTACAGAGAAATCTTTGAGTCTTGTCATCTGCACCTCTATAATTGTCTGGGTTGGCTCTGCAACTCAACAAGACAGACACAGACTTCAACGGATAATTCGAACTTCAGAAAAGACAATGGCTCCCAACCTGCCTTCCATTGAGGACTTGTATACTGCATGCGTCAAAAAGAGGGCCGTGAAAATAACTACAGACCCCTCACATCCTGGACATAAATTGTTTCAACCCTCAAAATGACGTTATAGGGCATTACACACCAGAACAACTAGACACAAGGACAGGTTTTCCCTGTATGCCATCACTCTGCTAAACAACTAATTCCCACAACACTATCAAACTATTTACTAAGTCTGCATTACTATTAGTCTTCTCATCGTTCCTATTACCTATCTCCTCCCATTTACAACTATAACCATGTTGCTTGTATTTTTATGATTTATATTGTTCTGTTTGTTTCCTAGTACCATTTGATTGCTTATTTAGTACCCTATGACTATCACTAAATGTTCTGTCTTATGATTCTTGATGAATGTATTTTTATGTACACTGAGAACTGAAGACAAATTCCTTGTGTATCCAATCCAGCAATGGTATCCTCTTTTCTTCCCTACCGCTTTGGTAGTGGAAGTGCATGGGCAGAAGGTCCATGATGATGTCATGGTGGGTGGGTGGAGCCTTGCACTGCCACCTCTACTGGTTTGCCCGAATTGGTGCGAACTGGCAAAATACCACAACTGGATCCAATAAAATACCACCACTTGGCCAATAAAGAATTCTATTCTATTCTATTCTATTCTATTCCATTCCATTCCATTCCATTGTTTCTATTCTATTCTATTCTATTCTATTCTACTCTATTCCATTTCATTCCATTGTTTCTATTCCATTCCATTCCATTCTATTGTTTCTATTCTATTCTATTATATTCCATTCCATTCCATTCCATTCCATTGTTTCTGTTTCTATTCCATTCCATTCCATTGTTTCTATTCTATTCCATTCCATTCCATTCCATGGTTTCTATTCTATTCCATTCCATTCCATTCCATTCCATGGTTTCCACTCCACTCCACTCCACTGTTTCTATTCCATTCCATTCCATTCTATTCCATGGTTTCTATTCTATTCCATTCCATTCCATTCCATTGTTTCTATTCCATTCCATTCCATTGTTTCTATTCTATTCCATTCCATTCCATTCCATGGTTTCTATTCTATTCTATTCTATTCCATTCCATTCTATTCCATTCCATTCCATTGTTTCTATTCTATTCCATTCCATTCCATTCCATTATTTCTATTCTATTCTATTCCATTCCATTCCATTGTTTCTATTCCATTCCATTCCATTCCATTCCATTCCATTGTTTCTATTCTATTCTATTCTATTCTATTCTATTCCATTCCATTCCATTCCATTGTTTCTATTCCATTCCATTCCATTGTTTCTATTCTATTCTATTCTATTCCATTCCATTCCATTGTTTCTATTCTATTCTATTCCATTCCATTCCATGGTTTCTATTCTATTCTCTTCCATTCCATTGTCGTTGTATTTAAGTACAATGACAATAAAGATTATCCTTATACTATTCTCTTAAATATATAAGTTGGGTATATTTCAACATTTATACAGGAACTGCTAAATTGGGGAGCAAGGGAGAAGTTTGAAACTCAAAAGGGCTGCTTGTTAGCATGCAAGAATGATATGAAACAAGGAAAGGGGAAAGGATAGTCAAAGAGCTGCTTACCATTAAATGTAGTAAGCCATCTTCACCAAGCGCTGCCTAGGGTGGAAAGAAAGAAAGGGTATAATCTCTACACTCATATGAGAACATATATCACTTCATCCATCCATCTATGATAAAAATGAATTCCTTCCTTCTTCAGATTAGAAAGGATTGGTCCTTTAATAGGCATGTCTCTTTGGTGAAATCTCTTCTGGGAATACGCAGTAAACGTCTTCATTTCATAGGTGACCTCATGCTAGTGAATTCATGCTAACATGTTACCTAACAATAACAATGTCTAACAGCTGCTCCAATTGGCACAACATCCCAGATTGGATACTCGGTTAGATGTTTATGCATTGTTTTGTTGTTGGGGGAGCACACATTATGTCATCCTTTTAGCAATTAATGTACTACACAAAGGGTCTCCAACCTTTGCAACTTTAAGTCTGAAGGACTTCAGCTCCCAGACTGGCTGGAGAATTCTGGGAGCTGAAGACCTTCAGACTTAAAGTTGCAAAGGTTGGAGACCCCTGTACTACACAAACTACAGAAAATGGATTGAATTAGTATCCAGGATACGTGCTTTGCATGATCACACTAACACTAAGAAGTTAACTAAGTAATCTTGAGAAAGACATTGACTTCATGAAACATTTTGGATCATTTGAAAAGTCTCTAGGAGTGGTGCAGTGGACTAGAGGTGGAACTCTCGCCTCACAATCAGGAGTCTGTGAGTTCGATCCTAAATAGAGGAAGATATTTCTCCCTCAGGGCACACTGAGAATATATCTGCTAAACAAAATTCCGTGTTGGTGACAAGAAGGGCCTCTGTCCATTAAAACATTCTGCTAGCTCCATTCAGTTGCCCAGATTCCACCCCACAATGGATTATGTGGTTGCTAAAAGATGGTGATTTGAATAATCTCTGTTTCTAGGTTTGCAAACATGTCCCTATAACCTAAGCCCTGGAAAAGGAGGTGGGAAAATCTATCTTACCAAGAAAATTGCCTCTGATGCAATGAGTTTTTCTTTTGTTTATTCAACTGGTTTGCCACCATCTCGTCACAAGGAGATGAGTCGCAAAATGGACATAAACTATCACTAGTCCAGTGTTTCTCAACCTCAGCAACTTTAAGCTATGTAGATTTTAACTTCCAGAAGTCCCCAGCAAGGTTCTTCCTTCCAATATCTTTTTTTGATTGGTTGGAGAATTCTAGGAGTTGAAATTCACACATCTTAAAAGTTGTTGAAGTCAGAAATCCTTCACTAGAGAATGAAAAACTGTCCATAGGCCTCACCCTCTTTGCAAAAAGGCTCAAAATAGCTTTGTTAAGGCATAGCAATAGCATTTAGACTTATACTGTACACTATCCCATAGTAGGTGTTGTGGCCCAGCCAGTTCTGGATGAGCTGTTGATGGACTCCTCTAGTGAGGAGTCCTATGAGTCTGCTCTAGAGGAGGAGGCTGAGAGTGAGAGAGCAGAGAGCCGGGCTAGGCATCAGGAGGCACCTGGGGCTTGGAGTAGTGGGGAAGAGGAAACCCAGTTTGTCCCTGATGTCAGGCTAAGAAGGATCAAGAGAAGGCAGCATCAGTTACTAGAGAGAGAAACCCAGAGGTGGCAATCAGTCTCAGCTGCCTAATTGACTGGCCCCTCCCAAGAGGCTTTAAAAGAAAGCCTCTGTTAAGGAAATGGTTGCAGGGAACAGCATATAATTTGCAGAGGCAGAGCTTTCGTGTCTCAAGTCATGGTGTTTATTCTTTCATTAAGAAGCTTCAGGTCTGCTCAAGGTCAGTTTGGGCGAGCAGCCAAGAAGCAGTCAGTTTAGTTATTTGTTTTGTGAAGGAGGGAGTCAGAACAGTAGGTTATAATATAATATTGTCCCCAACAGTCTAGGTCCCCATTTTACCAATCTCAGAAGTATGAAAGGTTGAGTCAACTTTAAGCCCACTCAGGATTGAACTCCCAAGCTATGAGCAGAGTTTGCCTGAAATAGTGCCCTTTAACCACTGCGCCAACTAGTGTGTATTCAGCCAAGATTCTGTATTTTTGTTAATTGCATTCCTGTAAACCAAGCAGGGTATAAAGATGTCCTTTACTTTATATGCCTAGGACATCCCTGTCATTGAAAAACTACTTTCAATTCAGTTTCACCACCTACCTGTCCCCTGCTCCAATTCTATCTGCTTTGCCCATTTCTCCTCATCCATATAGTGTTAAAACACATGTCTGTTTTTTTGTAACCTTTGATTGGGCAAAATTGGCAACAAATAATGAATCAAAGTAATTCAAATGGGCCAGCAAGAACCACAGTGGTGCAGTGGTTAGAATGCAGTACTGCAGGCAATCTATGCTACCTGCCGGTTGCCTGCAATTTGGCAGATTGAATCCCACCAGGCTCAAGGTTGACTCAGCCTTCCATCCTTCCGAGGTGGGTCAAATGAGGACTGCAATTGTTGGGGTGATATGCTGACTCTGTAAACCGCTTCAAGGTAAAGGTTCCCCTCGCACATACGTGCTAGTCATTCCCAACTCTAGGGGACGGTGCTCATCTCCGTTTCAAAGTCGAAGAGACAGCTCTGTCTAAAGCTGGTGAGATGGGATTGGCCAAGGGTCTCTGGCAGTCAACAGATGAGTCTTCTTCCTACCTCGAAGAAGGGGGCCCTTAGAACATGCTGGAATGGGGAGTGGGGATGCAGTTCTCCTTGCAGCCTGTCTATCTCTCCCTTTGTAATGTTTCTCTGGAGTGAAGCTGAGTCCGTTTTATTTAAAAATGAAGGAGCTAAAGTTCATGGCAGAATCTGAGAATTGATGTTTTGTGTGCATGTGAAGAAATAAGAATCCATGGGTTGACGATAGCTGCTTTTTAACCTCAAGGAAATTGAATAATCAAGGACTAAGATTGCCCAAGGAAAGAGCATCAAATAAACAAAGAACTACTTACCATCACTTTTCCCATCAGGCCTTCATTCTCTGACTACAAAGGAAAAGAAGGGTACCCATTTCATCCTCATTTGGAAAACTTAACAGGATATGATCCTGTTGCAAAGTTACCAATGGAATTACAAGCTCTACTAAAATTTCAATGATTACCGTAATATCCTTTCTTACTGCTATAACTGAAGAGTGATGGATTAGAGTTTAGTGGAACGGAAGCACTTATTTCAGTGATGGCAAACGTGTCAAAGGTGACCTGCCACAACTTTTGGGGATGACACAGCAGAGTTCACCAGCATCAGGTGACAACTATTTTCAAAAGCAAGTCTGATTCTTGCAGGATTTTTTGGAGGTAGTGGTGGCCACAGAAGAATGGGCTGTGTTTTCACATGGCCTTCAGACCAACCAGAAATGACATAAGAGAGTCCGGTGCCTCAAAACTTCATGCGAGAACAGGGAGAATTTCCCAGTGGTTTTATGGAGCTGAGGAGGCTAAGGAAGAGCATTCTCCAAGCAGGCTTTGTATGTCCTGGAGCAGCCTCAGGTAGCCTTGGGGAAAGGCATGAGGTGGCTTTTTGGGATGATCATAGTGCCAGGCAGGGGTGGATTCCTGTCAGTTCTAACCTCTTCTATAGAAGAGGTTCCCCAAATCTACAGTGCCATTTAGAATTGGTTCCAGCTCCCTCCCCCCACCTGTCCGCCCATAATCCAGATGAAGAGCGAGAGGAGGAATTCTGGGAGTTGAAGTCCATAAGTCTTAAAGCTGTCAAGTTTGAACACCCCTGGGGTTTTTTCCCCCTAAAGGGTGAGGGGTGCCAGTGTCTGGTAAATTGACAGCTTTAAGACTTGCCTGCTTCAAATGCCAGTTTCTGAGCCAACCTTTTGGTAGCTAAGCAAGAGCATTGTTAAGTGAGTTTCACCACATTTTACAAGTTGGCCATGCCCACCCAGTCACATGGCTGCCAAGCCACTCCCACCTGGTCACGTGGTTGGCAAGCCACTCCCACCTGGTCACATGGTTGGCAAGCCACTCCCCTCTAGTCTCATGGCTGGCAAGACACTCCCACAAAACCGGCCACACCAACAGAAGAGGTTCTAAAAAAATTTGAAACCCACCACTGTGCCAGGCCTCTCTTCAGGTGAGCCTCTGGGCTGCCCCTGAGTGCCACTATTCATGATAGCCCAGGTGTATGTGTGGGCAGGGGAGATATTGAATTGTTTCTCTTTTGTTCAGGGCAGGGAGTGGCATGCCAGCAGAATCAAGACAGGCAGTTTTTAAATTTTTGACAGGCTGAGCCATCACAGAAGTGCTCTTTCCTAATCCAAAAAGAAAAGAAAAACTAAACAGTGATGAGGGATAATTCATCATTAAGGCTTTACCCTTATTCCATTCTATTTTATTTATTTATTTTTGTTTTAGCTCCTAAACCACATATTCATGGGGTTCCTCCTTTTTGCTGGGGGTTTTTATCAGAAACTTAAGGTAAAGAAAATGTATATCTGAATATCTATGTAATAACAGCTAGGATGTGTTTGCACAACATTGGAAAAGTGAAGAGATTCCAATGGATGAGAATGTGATTAGGAAAATATTAGAATGTGCAGAAATGAATAGGTTTAACATATGCAATTAAAGAGAAGGAACAAACTGAATATTATATCATGTGGGAACGACTGTACAGAGGGTTAGAGAACAAATATGAGAGTTAGAAATCAAAGTAGATTAGTGAAATGTAGAAAATATATTAATAGAATTAAATAAGTCAAGAAGAGGATTGTTATAGTATCAGATATGTTAGGTATTTCAGTATTAAGTCATGAAAAGATAAATAATGAATATAGTTGTAAATTCTAATTGTTATTGCACAAGATATTTGTACCCACATGACACACTGTTTAATGGAAGATGGGTTGTTTGCATTAAAATAAAATATTTTTTTTAAACAAAGAAGAGTTTACAGTTATTCTATTTTGTTTTGTTTTGTTTTAGCTCCTAAACCAAATATTGATGGGGTTGCTCCGGTTCTGATCACCATCCAAGGTTATCTGAGCTGTTCTGTTGATTCTCCCTCAGCATCCTTGGTTGCATGATAGCTGCCCCATTATCGACCTCTGCTCACGTTTCCTGCTTTGGCAAAGGGAATTGCATCCCACTAAAATTATTCCTGTTTCTCAGGAATCTCAGGCAGATGCTAACTTCATACACCATTATTAGCAATGACATAGACCAGGGGTCCCCAAACTTGGCAACTTGTGGACTTCAACTCCAGCTGGCTGGAGAATTCTGGGAGTTGAAGTTCACTAGTCTTAAAGTTGCCAAGTTTGAAGACCTCTGGCATAGACCATTATTGAGCAATAATATAATGGAGGAATGTCTTGCAGACTATTTTGGGCAGGGTGATTAATACCAATTTATGTCCCTGGAACTAGATGCGACAGTGAGGTCTTTTTGGAGAAAAGGCGGCATATACATTCTCCCAAAGGGGAAAAAAGTTGAGGACATCCAGCATGATGTAACTGACTTACCTCTGTATCATCACTATTCTTGTTGTCATTATCCTGACCAAAAAGAAAGAAAGAAACAAACGTCCTTACTCTTGCATCTCAGATATGTGGTTTATGATGACTGGCTTTTTTTCTTGAGCCATTTGCCCATTTGCAAAAGGGAGAGAATTATACCACCAAAATAAGGAGGAGGAGAAACAAGACACTTAGGTGATTTTGTGCCTCATGGAGGAATATAACTAACCCTGACAGCTGACTTAATTGCAAACTAAGAAGGAAACAAAATCCATACAATGGCAGACAGATTGCTGGTCTGATCATCATTTTATTTATTCTTTTATCATATGCTTAATCAAAACAGTCTTGCCGTTGCCCCAGCCCTGAAGACCAAACTCTCTGAGATGTTCTGTGCATTCTCCCTCAGCATCTTGGGTTGCAAAACAACTCCCCCAACATTGCCGTAGAGCAGGGGTGTCAAATCCGAGGTCCAGGGGCCAGATCCCCCCCCCATGGGATAATTAGATCTGGCCTATGGAGCCACCCTGGAAACAGTGAAGGACTCCCCATGGTGCCTCTGCCAGTGAAAACGGAACTTGGGATGGCTGCAGACAACCCTAATGAGTACCGTTTTCAATGGCAGATAGCTGCGGGAGGCTGTCACAGCAGAAAACGGAGCTCATGAGCCTGTTTTCTTTGGCAGAGCACTTGGGCCACTTCAGGTGCCCCCCAACATGAGTGATGATGAGCTGTCTATGCCCACCCTGGCCACACCCACTCCCCCCCTTGAGGGGAAACACAACCCTGATGCAGCCCTCAATGAAATCAAGTTTGACACCCTTGCCATAGAGGAAATTATTACAGATTATTCTGGGCTTGATGATTTACACCAACATTTTTCTCTGAACCTAAATGGGACCGTGAGCTCTTTTTAGAGAAAAGGAAGCATATACATGCCCCCAAAGGGGCAAAACATCAGGACATCCAGCATGATGTAACTAATTTACCGTAGTCTTGGTACCATCACTATTCTTGCTGTCATTATCCTGACCAAAAAGAAAGAAAGAAAACTTCCTTAATCTTGCATCTCAGATATGGGGTTTATGATGACTGGCTTTTTTTCTTGAGCCATTTGCCCATTTGCAAAAGGGAAGAGAATTACACCATCAAAATAGGAAGGAGAAACAAGTTTGGTGTAATTTACTTACCGTAGATTCTACATCAGCACGATCGGTGTTCTCCTGAAAAGAAAACAAGAAAACTTCCTTATTATTCCATCTCAGTTATATCGTTTCATATCACTAGTTTTCTCATAGACATTTGCCCATTTGCAAACCTGACAGAAATTATGCCATTCGCAGGTTGAGGAGAAGGAAGAAGATGCCATAAATTTCATGTACATATGCACATTTTAGAAATACAGTAATCATTTATTTTTTTTGTGCTAAAAATGAAAAAGCAATAGAAGCAATGTAGGTGATTTATTAGCTTGCATCGGTCTCATACATATATCTTGGGCAACATTAGAAATTAATATTCTGATAATTATGCTCTATCCCTCATTGATATTTATGCTCTATAGGGGATGCGGCAGCTAAGTGGTTGAGATGCTGTGTTTTAGACCAGGGGTCTCCAACCTTTGCAACTTTAAGTCTGAAGGACTTCAGCTCCCAGAATTCTCCAGCCAGCAAAGCAAAGCTGGCTGGAGAATTCTGGGAGCTGAAGTCCTTCAGACTTAAAGTTGCAAAGGTTGGAGACCCCTGTTTTAGACTATTAAAGGTCCATAGCTCAGCAGCCTGAGTCCCAAGTGCCATGAGACATAACTTGTCCCAGCTGCTGCCAACCTAGCAGTTCAAAAGTATGCAAATGCAAGTAGATGAATAGGTACCACATATGAGGGAAGATAATAGCATGCTGTGTGGTTTGCCTTATGCTCTGTGCTGCAGCGTAAAGTCATGGTCACAATACTGGCTCTTTGGCTTAAGAAACAGAGATGGGCATCGTCAGTCATTGTCAGTCATGACTAGGAGAGTAATACCTGCAGGGGAAACTTTACCTTATTTTTATTTGTGTCAAAGCCTTCCTATATCTTGCATAGTTAAAATTTCTTTTCGATTAAAGAAATTTTCAGCCTTCTGTATTGGTCAACTCAGTAGGTCCAACAAGAGGTTCCACAAGTGGTTATCTCTTATGCTCATGCGTATGTGAACACTGAGGAAGCTAGTGCAGAGGACAGGATAGCCACCTGAATTCAGAACTTCTGATCCACTTGAATTTTTGATGATTAAATCACTAAGTACTCAAAGCTCTCTGCCATATTTTTCAATCTCTTCATGAAGAAATGTGTCAATTAAATCATGGGGACAAGCTTGAGAAGTTTATTCACTCCATCTGCAGGCACCCCAGCTAAAAGGCTATTGCAAGCTGCAAAAATATGTCTTACCGTCTGTGTAGATAGCGTAAAAGTCAACGCGAAGATTAATAGGAGACGCATCTTCATGTTGCTCTTCGGGTCCTTGCTGGTCCCCTAAGTGACTTTTTCAGCTCCACTGTCACGTTTTAATATCTTCATCTGCAAGCTTCATTGCGCAAACTCAATGCTTCTATTGTTATATGATTTACAAGGAAATACTGAGCTTCCATTGCATCATGCACAATTATTCCATCATCCATGTTCAAATTGAAGCTAAAAGGCAGGCGTTGTGTCTCTGCCCACAGTAAAGTTCTAACGTAATGGAAGAAGTTCTCAAACTCTTTTTCTAAGAAGTACCAGAGATGAGTTGCATAAATCCAGATAATCAAGGACTTAAATGGCAGCATAGAATTGGAATTGGTCCAAGGATTATCCAATCTTAAAGCCTGATCTGGTACTCTTCCATTTTATAGCACACATCTCTTTGGGATCTTCTTCTGGTGGCAATACAAGCAGGGAATCCTCTCCCATCTGGCTAGAAATCAGGAGAAAATATTCTCTCAAACGTCTCTACAGAAAATGATGAAGAATAGTTACACTGACCACCAACAGGACTTTCATGACCAGATTCATTGTATTTAGGGTTCTTGAGACACATGGTAGCCCAGCATTATGGGGTTTAAGCCTCTACTAGGAATTGAATCCATGCAGGATTGCATTTTAGATGAGTATATATCACACATTTTAGGCGCTATACAGGTACTGGCGCTTAACGCTACGATAGAGGATGTCAACCCCTTCGAATTGCATCTGGCTCCCTATATCTGAAAAGTTTCAAATAGGATGAAGCTAGTCCCATAATTTCATAGTAGTTAAGTTAACTTAAAATACCATAGAGGATGTGCATCATCTGACAATAGAGAAATCCTTCTGCCTCCAAGAGTGAGGGTGGAAGTCATATATAACACATACTGTAATATTTCTAATTTTTCTGCTCTGAGACCTTAAGGAAACACGGAATCATGCGTACAATTCTGACAAACGGTGAGAATTGTCTCCCCTACTTCAGGTGGGTGGGTGCCTTCATGGACTTAGCCTTTTCCATAGGGAAGAGTACATGTTGGATTGTCAGGTTCTTGACCTCGAGGGGTCTTTGGTGTTCTCTGAACTTGCTTGTTTTCTTGCAGACATTTCATTACCCTAACTAGGTAACACTATCAGTTCTAGTAAGGAGTGGGTTTTGCTGTCAGTTTATACTCTCTGTGTGGATAGGGGTGGTCCTAGAGATTCTTTGGTTGGGCTGTTTACTGATGGATCTTTGGCAGTTTCTTGATTGGAATATTGTTCACTTGATTGTTGGTCTGAAATTAACCTTAGAGTTAATCTATGTAGATTTGGGTGCTGATTATTGGTGGAGAAGTGTTGGAATCGTTTTGTTTTTTTGGGAGGTTGGTTGATTGTCTCTTTTGCAGAGTCTATAGATGTTGTTCATCTCCGTGTTCTATTGATGGCTACCAAAGAGCAACCCAATCAACACTCCAACTAAAGACTCTAAGACCACCCTCACCCACACAGAGAGGCAAGTCACCAGGATATAAACTGACAGCAAACAGTGTTTCTTAATAGCATTGGTGATGTTACCTACTTAGGGTAATGAAACTTCTGCAAGAAAACAAGCAAGCTCAGGGAGCACCAAGGACCCCTCATTTCAACCTCGAGCTACAAATATTCTCCTTTATTGGTTCTTGACCTTCTTTGAAACTGCTTTTCTTCGTATAGATGTTTCATCATCTTCCAACCCTGTTATTCTATCTTGTATTTTTCTATGCTCTAAGATAGTTTATCCAGATCCTAACATACAATTTTCTCAGAAAGTACATCAAAATTGTTTGTCATTGTCTTTTTCCAAACTGTCTATGTCTATTTTTGGTGATCCTGAGAGGTAATCCAGACAAAATACACAACCAGGAGTACTACTTCTATCTTTGTTGTCAAGTTATACGAACAGGCTTTTGCAAGACTGAAAGTACTTTTCCATGTCTTATGGGTACCTCCAGGTACTCCCACGTAACACCGCTCCTGCGCGAGCTGCACTGGCTACCTGTGGCCTTTCGGGTGCGCTTCAAGGTGTTGATTACCATCTTTAAAGCGCTCCATGGCACGGGTCCTAGCTATCTGCGTGATCGTATCCTACCCCACACATCCCTTCGACCGATTCGCTCCCACAGAGAGGGACTTCTCCAGGTGCCGTCCTCCTGGCAATGCCAACAGGCGGCTCCCAGGGGAAGGTCCTTCTCTGTTGCAGCCCCAACCCTCTGGAATGACCTACCCCCCCGAGCTTAGATCTACTACGGACCTCCGCTCCTTCCGTCAACAATTAAAGACCCATCTTTTCCAGCAGGTCGGCCTGGCCTAACCTAATCTACCATACCAGCCTAGTTGTAAATATTACCTAATCGGGTTTTTACATTATAAATTTAAACGAGATATTTTAATACAGGGTAAAACATTTAATTTAGTTTTATTATTTATAATTGTTATATATGTATATGCTCTTAAATTCTTGTACACCGCCCCGAGTCCCTTCGGAGAGAGGGGGCGGTCAATAAATCCAAATAAATAAAAAATAAATAAAAATAATGTAGGCTCCAGTTCAGTTCAGAAGAATTTATTCCATTTGTGCTTTGTGTCTTGTGTCCAAACCTTAGTTTTGATTCATCAACATCTCCAAAAGGCCTTGTATAAGCATGACGATCTTTCTATCAGATGGTTTTTTTTATAGTTCTTTAACAAAGGTTAGGCCACTTTTGTAACCAAGAAGATAATCCCCACTTCCAAGAATAGCAAAAGTCCTTTTGAGTCTGGTCGCCTTAATTGATTGGGTTGATAACATGTTAAGAGGGAACACAAAAGGGTGTCTAATACGGTCAACACCATCAAGATAAAGATGAATGGCCTTAAGATAAGGAACCCCATGATGTGTTTATAGTTGCTCTAATCGTTGCCAACAGAGCACACACAGTTCTCAGAGTGGCATTAGCCAGAATTTGAAAAAGAAACAAAAGTTGCATTGGGTAAACAAACAGAAGGAAAAGAACATGTCTCAATCTTGCTACACCTCTTTACAATTTATTACTTTAGAACTTAGAGTGTGTATTCATTGTACCCAACCTGCTTTCACTTGTGGAATCTCTGACACCAGCAAGTCCAAACCCATCAAGGGCCAAAAGTGCCCACAACCATGCCCTGAGCTTCATGTATTTGCTACCATTAGCCAGCAAATTATCTTTGCTGGATTGGAGGAAAAGACAATATTAATTCTTAGAATATTAATTTCCTAATATGGACTTGTGCCTGGATCACAACACTCCTATTTCCCTCATTCGGCCTTATACGGTTTCCTATGGGGACTAGAGCTAATCTAGACTCCCCTTGGATATTTCTTCCAAAAGGTGAGGACTTTCAGAGCTCCCTACTTTGTACATTGTTTTGTCTGTCAAAACCCTAATTGTTTTTATTCATCAACCTTTTCTAAATGGATTTATGTAAACATTATGCTATTTCAATCAAATGTCTTTTTCGTGGTACTTTATCAGAGGTTAGCTGACTTTTCCAAACAAGAAGATAATCCCTTCTGGAACACTTCCCAAGAGTAGTGAAGGTCCTTTTGATGGAAATCCATGTGGTGGCCTTAATTGGTTGAATAATTGTAAGGAAGCAACACAAAAGAATATCTAATACTGATAACAACATCAAGATAAAGGTGAGTGACCTCAGGAGGCCCATGATATGATTGTTGCTGCTATAATCTTAGCCAACAATGCACACACAGTTCCCAAAATGGCACTCAACTATAAGAAAGTAACAAAAGTTGCTCATAGGTATGGCAAACAAACAGGATAAATGGAAGGAAAAGAGCAAATTTCAGGTCTTGTTGAGCCTCTTTAAAACATATTACTTTGGAACTAACAAGACGTAGACATGGCACTCAACCTACTTTCTCTTGTGGCATCTGTTTCTGACACCCATCAAGTGCCAATTCCAAATCCATTAAGGCCTAAAGAATCTACATCATTATTAGCACCATCCACACCCTCCCACTCCCCACTTTCCATGCTACACTTAAGAGCAGAGTGCAAATTTTGGTTGTTTAGAAGCTTTCTCTATTGTTGAAAGTAGTAGTAGTAATGACCTGAACCAGCATGATGGTGAGGTGGACCATATATAATGGCTTTTAAAAGTCTTTTCATTTCATTCATTTCATTTTATTGGACTTCTATACTGCACCACTCTCCCAAAAAGGGACTCGGGGCGGTGCACAGGAAACTAAAAACATGAATATAAACATATACCAAAAAGAATAAATACATCTTAAATAATCGATAAAATCTTATTAAATTAAACTATACCCTGTGCTAAAAACAGTGTAAAAACCCATTTGTTAAAACTTAATTTAATTTAAAATCAGTCGGTAAAATAATCTCGGGGAATTAGGCCAGGCCAGCTAAATGAAAGAAGTGTGTCTTTAGATGTTGACGGAAGAGGCAGAGGTCCGTGATGTTCCTGAGAGCGGGGGGCAGCTCGTTCCAGAGGGCAGGGCCCGCCACAGAGAAGGCCCTTCCCTTGGGTGTCACCAGCTGGCATTGCCCGGCTGACGGTACCCAGAGAAGACCCTGTCTGTGAGAGTGAATCGGTCGAAGGGATGTATGAGGTAGGAGGCGGTCACGCAAATAGCTAGGCCCCGTGCCATGGAGTTGTTTTATTCCACAACTTCCTCCTTTGACAGTAGGACTAGGTTTGGACTCAGTGAAGCATACCAAGTGAAGTACTCTATAAACTACTTATAAAACCAGTATCACCAAAAGAACTTCAGTATTTGGAAGACCAAAGAGTGGAAGAGAAATGTTCCATCCTTTGCTTTCGTTGTTGTTGTTGTTTTGTGGTGACATTTGTCTATCTTTTACTAAGAGGGGATCCATTTAGAGTGTTGGTCTTTTAATTATCAATTACCATTTCAAGGTATTTCAGAATATTTCTCAGACAGTTACAATACAATACAATACAATAGCAGAGTTGGAAGGGACCTTGTAGGTCTTCTAGTCCAACCCCCTGCGTGGGCAGGAACCTTATACCATTTCAGACAAATGGCTGTCTAACATCTTTTTAAAGACTTCCAGGGTTGGGGCATTCACAACTGCTGGAGGCAAGCTGTTCCAGAGGTTAATTGTTCTTACTGTTAGGAAATTTCTCCTTAGTTCTAAGTTGCTTCTCTCCTTGGTTAGTTTCCACCCATTGCTCCTTGTCCTGCCCCCAGGTGCCTTGGAGAAAAGTTTGACTCCCTCTTCTTTGTGGCACCCTCTGAGATATCGGAACACTGCTATCATGTCTCCCCTGGTCCTTCTCTTCATCAAACTAGACATACCCAGCTCCTGCAGCCGTTCTTCATATGTCTTAGTCTCCAGTCCTCTAATCATCTTGGTTGCTCTTCTTTGCACTCTTTCCAGAGTCTCCACGTCTTTTCTACATCGTGGCGACCAAAACTGTATGCAGTATTCCATGTGTGGCCTTACCAAGGCACTATACAGTGGCATTAACACTTCACGCGATCTAGATTCTATCCCTCTGTTGTCTGAGAAAAGTTTGAGATTGACTTTTTTCTCAAAATTTCTCAGTCTTCACAGAATTTCTTCTGAATGTTTTGTCTCTGTTTGGCGTGGAGGATGCCATTTTTTCCATTCACATGACTTGAAATATCAATATATTTCTTTTTCAAGAAAGGATGTCAAAATTAAATATGTTGATTGAAAAGGAACTATAAATTGATTATTGAAATTATTGAAATTATTAATAGGTTTTAATAATCGTATAATAAGGCATATTTTAAGATGTGTATTTATGTATATGTATAGTTTTTACATTCCCTGTGCGCCGCCCTGGGTCCTTTTTTTAGGAGAAGGTGCGAGTTATAAATAAATAAATAAATAAATAAATAAATAAATAAATAAATAAATAAATAAATAAATAAATAAATAAATAAATAAATAAATAAATAAATAAATAAATAAATAAATAAATAAATAAATAGAAATACACCAAGCAAATGAGATGAAGAGTGGGAAGAGAAGGAGAGAGGTAAGGGAAGAAGAGAGGGATAGGAGAGAGGGCAAGGAGGGGGGGAAGAGGAGGAGAGAAATGAGGAGTGGAAAGGGGGAAGAGGAGAAGGAGAGAGGAAGGGGAAGTAGAGTAGGGAAGGAGGATAGAGGGAAGAAAGGAGGTAAGGAGGGGGAGGAGAGAGAGGCAGAAGAAAGTGATGGGTAAGAACAAATATGGTGTATGGAGAGCAGAAGAGCCAATAATTGTTTTTGGGAGTTGATGCTAAGATGAATTGATGTAAACATTTAATAATACAGTATGATGTTGGCTATATAATAGCATACCTGTGATTATATGTTACAAATTTTTTTTAAAAATTGCTTTAAAAAAGAATTTCTTCTGAATGTTTTGTCTCTGTTTGGAGTGGAGGATGCCATTTTTTCCCATTCACATGACTTCAAATACCAAAAGATTTACTGTACTTTATTAGGGATTACCAGGATGTGGCTGCAGATCTCCAGAGAATCAAAAGATGTTAAGAAATGAAAAATTCTATTCATCTTCATCTATCAATTATTTACATTTTTGAAGCCCAGCTATAGAAACTGTGTTATTATCTATTGTGATAAGTAAACCAACATGTGCAAACAGTTACCCAACCTCAGCTGATCTTAGCAAACTGCCTGGAGAGTTTTCTTCCTCTTCATAAAATATTATATCATAAAATGCTTTCAAATCTCCAAATAATAATGTAGGGGTGCAATTGGATAGAGAAGGGTGAAACCTGTACTTGTATATGGTTTGAGAAACAACCAAAATAGCTTATGTTTTAATATTTTCATCTCTGCATTTTGTTTCCATTCCTTTTTTTTTTTTTGCTTATTTCCTTTTTTTTTTTAAATGCCTCTCATCATGCTTCTAGTTGATTATTATCGCATATAACTAGACTCGGGGCCTAGTTATATGCGAGACCGCCTCCTGCCCCATACATCCCTTAGACCGATACGCTCCCACAGAGAGGGCCTCCTCAGGGTGCCGTCGGCCGGACAATGCCGACTGGCGACACCCAGGGGGAGAGCCTTCTCTGTGGCGGGGCCAGCCCTCTGGAATGACCTGCCCCCTGAATTACGTACCATCACCGACCTCCGCCTCTTCCGCCAATGTCTTAAGACATATTTGTTTCAACAAGCCGGCCTAGCCTAACCTCCCATGGGGACTTTTAGATAGTTTTAAATTGGGTTTTTAAAATTTGGTTTTAGCGCAGGATAGGTTTATTTAATAGTTTTTAAATTATATTTATTGTATTTTGTATGTTTTTTAAATTTCCTGTGCGCCGCCCTGGGTCCTCTGTGGAGAAGGGCGGGATATAAATTTAAATAAATAAATAAATAAATAAATATTATTTGTGCAAGAAATACTTCAACTATCTGGGGATTTTTGGGGTGGAGGGGCTGCTTTGTTTTGTGGGGGTATTTTGCTTTTTTACACTGTTGAGAAAAACCCCCTAAATGACCTGCTTAAAAAATTAGCCCCAATAAATATGAGAGATGTTATTTATGTTATATTTTTATTCTCATTCTTTCCCTCCCCCTTCCATTTAAAATATTTATTTAGGCTTCTTAAATTTTTTTACAGCACATAATTATAACAATGTGTTAAATAATAGGGGGAAATCACAAATGCAACGTAGTGTCTGTCTTAGGGCATTAGATTAATTAATGATGGACTCAGGATTTAGATCTTTGTACAACCCCTCATTAAATTGCCTTGAATTAGAGCTCTAAACCATTCTTCCCGCTCTAAATCTAAATTTCTGCACACAGTTGTTATAAATATAAAATCACTTCTGACTGCAAGGCCACAGTAAAGTTTGAATTAAGTGTGCAATTGCAGGTGAGCACCAGTGATGGGTTGCAGATGACACACCCTGGTATGGCATACCAGAGCATGCCTGAAGTACCAGGTACCGCTCTGGTATGGTGCTCCAAAGGGCCCATCTGTCCACCCATGCTCCTTACCAGTCTTTAAAGTCTTCGGCATTTCTGTGCATGCGCTCGGCACATACAGTGCCTATGCCAGGGGTGTCCAAACTTGGGAACTTTAAGACCCGTGGACTTCAACTCTCAGAATTCCCCAGCCAGCATGGTTGGCTGGGGAATTCTGGGAGTTGAAGTCCACGGGTCTTAAAGTTCCCAAGTTTGGACACCCCTTGCCTATGCGATGCTCCGTCAAGCAGCTGGAGCATCGCGGAGGCTAGCGGAGGCCTCGCTGGATGGTAAGACACATGTGCTCTGCACATGTCCATGTGAATGATGCTGGGCACGTTCTAACCGTACCGATTGAAACAGGATCTGGAACCCACCACAGGTGAGCACCCTACATGCTGGAGGAAAGAGAAGGATGGACTATGATCAATAAATGCAGCTAACATAAAGTCTGTCTATTATTTCAGTGGAGAAGTTAGGATGCCTATCAGAGAGGCAGGAGCTGTGTAATGCAAAGGATGTCCTTTCTGATAAACCTTTGTAGGCTTCCTCTGTGCTTTCCACCTTAATTTCAAGAGATCTGCGGTAATAACTCTTTAATTTCATGGGGTAGAAATGCTACAATAGTCTCTAGGAAGGATCTAACTTCTCAGTCTATGATAAAGAATTTGGATTTTTTTTTCCCCCACAGTGACTTTGAGGGAGGTTATTTTATTTTATTTATTTTATCAAATTTATACCCCACCCTTCTCCTTGTTAGGACCCAGGGCGGCTCACAGGCATTATATAAAACCATAAATACAATATGCATCAATTAAAAATATATTAAATTAATTAACCCGTGCTAAAACCCATTTTTTAAAACCGTAACCAAATTATAATTTATATTTAAAAAGTCAGAAGCGGGGGGCTATCCTAGGCCGGCTTGTTGGAATAAGTACGTCTTAAGACGTTGGCGGAAGAGGCGGAGGTCCGAGGTAGTACGAAGGTCGGGGGGTAGGTCGTTCCAGAGGGCCGGGCCCGCCACAGAGAAGGCTCTTCCCCTAGGTGTCGCCAGCCGGCATTGCCCAGTCGACGGCACCTGGAGAAGGCCCGCTCTGTGGGAGCAGACCGGACGAAGGGATGTATGGGGCAGGTTGTCACAGGTTCTTTTAAGTATACCTAGGTCAGGAGGTTCCAAAACACAACAATATGTGTCCCGAGTCAACACTCACTCACATTCATAGACTAATATTACTGTTCTGCCTTACTTTCCACTGTTCCCCACTGCTAATAGGCTCCTCCAATTACTACTCCATGCAAGTCCTACTACTGGAGAAACATACTTCTTTCCATTCTGCTTCAGACTGCTTTGTTTCCAAACACAACACAACACAACACAACACACCTTCTTCCCTCTCATCCAGAACAATAGCTCCACCCTTAGCTGTCTCTCAATATAGTTTTTATAGCCAGGGCTGCCTGTTGGCTGGGGAGAGGTCTTAAAGAGGCAAGCCAACAGTAGCACAAATGTTGGCCTTTTCTAGGCAGAGTACTCTCTCACAGGGGCCAAGTGCTGCTGTAAGCATGGAGGGTAGTGGTACTTCAGTACTCATTGTTAATTAGTTCCAGGTGGTGAGTACCAAAAAAACCAATGAGTACCAAATAAAATTTCCCCATAAGGAACAATGCAGTGAGTCCCAAGGTATCTAACATTGATAGGTTTTAGCTTGTCCTTTGAGTACCAAACCAAGGATGTGCACTGGGACAAAAGATTGGCCTCAAAATGCATTGAGTACCAAATTTGATGAGTTTCAAAACTGTTGAGTACCAAGGTACCACTGTAATGTAATCATATCAAACATTTTTCAATCACTTTTTCCTCATTTCTGCAGTGAGGCAGTGGAAAAACCAGTACAGCAAATGCAATTGTAGCTATTTCAATAGTGACAGGATCCATGCTCAGTTATTTGGTGATTTTTCTCCTGAATTTCAGATTTTAAACCTGTTTTGGGATGAGAAGGAAGGTTACAGAAACTAGGAAAGTGGAGTTAGAGGGCCTTGTGCAGTTTTGGGTCTGTGGGTGAGTACATCTGATCTATGGGTCAATGTTTTAACTCCTGGGTCCTTTGGAACATCTGAGAATGTTTGGGAATGGCTTTCCTTCTCTAGGAAATCAACCCCATCTTTCTGATTTGAGGAAAAAGTACTGAGATTATTTATTATTATTACTTACTTTATTCATGAAACATGAAACTCAGCCAACTGAACATTTAAAAATGCATTGTAAATATTATTATTATTGTTATTGTTGTTGTTGTTGTTATTATTATTATTATTTTACTTTATTCATAAAACATGAAACTCAGCCAACTGAATATTTAAAATGCATATTACAAATACTATTGACTGGTGCTAATTGTTGATACAGTTTGCTTGCCAGCATCCTAGGTATCAACCAAGTATCTACGTAGAATATAAGATGTGCCAAGTAGCGCCGTTTTTTTCCGTTCCGCTGGTGTTATTGCAGGAAGCTGCAATTTGCTGAGATATTATTATTATTGTTGTTGTTGTTGTTGTTGTTATTATTATTATTATTATTATTATTACTACTACTACTACTACTACTACTACTACTACTACTACTACTACTATTATTCTGTTGTTAATCTTTGGTGAGATTCACAGCCTTTGTGGCTGGTTTGTAGCTTAACAGCTCAAGTCCTAACCAAGGACCTAGGAACTGTCAAGGTAACGTCGGAGGATATAAGCTGTTCCAAGCAGGGTGGCCCTTTGTAGAGTCAGAATGCTCAAGTCTGGCAAACCTAGAACCTCCACATAGAGAGGCAGTCCCCTAGGTATTGCTCCAAGGGCTCTAATCACAATCGGGACAACACGCGACTTTCTCTTCCACAGTCGCTCAACTTCAATTTACAAGTCCCGGTATTTTGTGATTTTTTCTTGCTGCTTATTTTCAATTCGTGCATCACCAGGTATTGCAATGTCAATGAAATATACTTTTTTCTTTTCAATTATTGTTATATCAGGTGTGTTGTAGGACAAGTGCCTGTCAGTCTGAATTCTAAATTTATTATTACTATTACTTTTATTATTTACTTTATTCATAAAACATGAAACTCAGCCAACTGAACATTTAAAAATGCATTGCAAATACTATTGACTGGTGCTAATGGTTGATACAGTTGTTGTTGTTATTATTATTATTATTATTATTATTATTATTATTATTATTATTATTATTATTATTAATCTGGGTCTTTCAGTGTGCAAAATATATGCTTTACCATTAAACTACAAATTCCCGTGGGTGGGTGTGGGTAGACAAAGTATCAGATTTGCACTCTGAAACCTCCCCAAAACAGCCTGTTTTTCATGAAAACGGGCCCGTTTTTGTTTTGTTTTTAAAGGGCATGAATAGCCCTTAGGAGACTTGTAGAGTGCTCTGGGGGGGTATACAAAAACGAGCAAATAATGGACCTTTTTGTGCTTATTTCTGGCCTCCCCGGCCCCCAGAAGCTCTCTGAAAGCCTCTACAAGTTATGCACAGCCATTTTGGCGAAGGGGTGGGGTTTCAGGAGGCAAAAAAAATGCTGTATTCACTGTATAAGACGCCCCAGATTTTCAGCCTCTTTTTTGAGGGAAAAAAGTGCGTCTTATACTCCAAAAAGTATAGTAAATTGTTAATATTAACCAGAAAATGGACAAAGAGAAGAAATGCCTAGGTGAGATGGAAGTAGGAGCTTCTTCTAACCTCCAGAATGGGAAGACTCCATTGGGCCGTAAAGTCAGTGGGCCCTAAAGTCAGAGAAAGGTTTTCAGACCCTTTCAGAAGGCAGGAAGACAACACTTTGAAGGTTAATTATATAGTTGGACTGACAATGCCACCATTTCGTATATTTTTTCCTGCAATCATCCTACGATGTTGTAGGATTTACTATGTAGTAAATTTTATTTAAGATGAGGTAATGTGTATCATACCAAGGGTCTCTTACTCATGCACTATGAAGATCACTTTGTCTTCTCCAGTGTTTCTCAACCCTGGCAGCTTTAAATGTGTAACACGCCGTGGTGCAATTCAGTCTGTTTATCTGGTTTGGGCAAACCTGTAGCAGTGGCAGCGGGAGATTCAACCCACCCACCTGGATGTCATCATGTCCCGTTTTTGATGCTCTGTGCATGCACGAAAGGTTCTGTATGCACGCTCACATTTGCAAACCGGTAATGAAGGTAAGTTGAGTTCACCCCTGGTAACATGCCTGAAATTTGTCATAGCTGAAAAACACTGGTCTACAGGTTTTGTAGACAACAACAGTGGAATCCAACACACACCAGCACAGAAACAGCAGACATTTTTTCTAGTTGTAATCTAGGGCAATATTTAGGACTGCAATCTGCAACAACATCAGCATCAAAACTGGTCTTCATACATGGAAACCAAACAAGTGATGTTTATGCAATTGAGATTTATTTGCTTTTATTTCACAAAGTTTTCCCCACACCAAGGACAGAAAACTATTCTGCTACAGAAAACCATTAAAATCAAGTCATATATTGTATCTACTAGCCGCCACCACCACCAACAAGCACTGAGTAGACTGGATCATTGGATGTCCTTCAACCCAACAACAATCTTGTTCATGTTGTAGATACGAAGAACGCTTGGACCGTGTTCAGATATTTCCATCGATTCCGTTATTCCAGCTTTGGGCTCTCTGTTTTAGGTGGAAATGAAGTGAGAGAAGGGGAGAGAATTACTAAATTAAATGAAAAGATAATTTACTGGAGTGATTATAGGAGGAGAGCTGTGTTGCAGTCACCAAGATACAAAAAAAAAAAACCCTGCCAGAAATGTAAGTCAAGTTTGGTCTCCAAGAATGTTTTCCTGGGGTCCATAGGTGATAGAGGAGAAATAATGTATATTGATAGACTTAAATGAGAAATGATGTATATTTTGCAATGATGTCATGACATGCATGGCATCACAATCCCCATTATTCCTCTTCCCATGGACAGTCATGCACCCACATTGGGGATCAATCATGTCCCAAAAGCTCATGTTGGCTCTTGGAATGGAGACGAAAAGTGGGGAAAGGTAGAGAAATTATGGTTTGGAACCTTAGAAATCATATCTTTCTGTCAATCCTTTAAGCATCACACTTTTTCTGTAGATAAAGGTAAGGTAAAGGTTCCCTTCGCACATATGTGCTAGACGTTCCCAGCTCTGGGGGCGGTGCTCATCTTTATTTCAAAGTCGAAGAGCCAGTGCTATTCAAAGACATCACCGTAGTCATTATCCAGCATGACTAAACATCAAAGGCACATGGAACACTTTTTCCTTCCCACCAATGGTGGTCCCTATTTTTCTACTTGCATTTTTACATGCTTTCGAACTGTTAGGTTGGCAGAAGCTGGGATGAGTAATGGGAGCTCACTCCCTTACATGGCACTAGGGATTTGAACCACTGAACTGCCGACCTTTCTGATCGACAAGCTCAGCATCTTAGCCATTGAGCCACTGTGTCCCATTTTTTCTATAGATACAACTTACCTATTTGTTTGATCTCGGTTTTCCCTGGGAGAAAAAAAAATACGCATGTGAATTCTTTGTTACTTTTCCTTTCTTGTAAATAATAAGCACATTGTCTCACTGTTTGGATGAAAGCCACACAAAGGCCAGCTTCACTCAAGTTGCTTAACCACATAATTCCAGCAGCTGCATATTCAACTCATAATGTCCTTAGCTAACAAACATTCACGTTGGTTAGGTTCTCTGTAGCTTCATTTGTTGCCCAAATCTAGTTTAACATATGGCTCAATGCACTGTATAAATAGATAAGATTTGATACCTTATGGAGGCCATGATGTGAGTTGAACGAATGTATGCCCAAACACACATTTCCTGTGTTGGCCAATTGCTGCTTAACACATCTGGCTGGCCAAGCTTACTTTTAAAGTCTATTCAGGTTTCTGACAAGATTGTTGAGATGGCTTACATAATATGAGCTCACTGGAGAACAGATGGGCAACTGATAGCATTCCAGATATGGAACTCTCATCAACCTCAAAGAATATGGTCAGTATTTAGGGGAGTGAGAGATCTAAGACACTTTGGAAAGGTTTATTAGTATTATTAGTATTATTTACTTAATTTATTAAACATGAAACTCGGCCAACTGAACATTTAAAAGTGCATTACAAATACCATTGACTGGTGTTAATGGTTGCTATGGTTT